>PIJE02000186.1:182628-186167 GCA_002895965.2 Coryphaenoides rupestris
CTTTCAATTATTGTTTCCCATTTTTCCGTTGTGTTCTGGTAAATTGTAATAAGGGACAGACCTCAATGCAAAAAAAACAAACCCCAAAACAACAACAAATATTTGAAATGGTTGTTCTCCGGGGTCTGTGTCCTGGACAATGCAGAACCATCCTTTCATCCATCCATCCATCCATCTGTCCATCCATCCGTCCATCCATCAATCCATCCGTCCGTCCGTCCATCCATCCATCCATCCATCCATCCATCCATCCTTCCATCTGTCCATCCATCCTTCCATCTGTCCATCCATCCATCCATCAATCCATCCATCCATCCATCCATCCAATATGGCGTGGCTCTAGGGGTGGCCATGTGGCCATTCGGAGGACAGAGCACTGATTACAGATTATTATTGAGCTTCGCAGGCAAAGCGCTGCCTGTCTCCTTGCGTTTGATTGACTGGCTCGGTACACAAGGAGTTACAGTTTCCCCTACGGGGCCTTGTGTGTGTGTGTGTGTGTGTGTGTGTGTGTGTATATGATCGTGTGTGGTGTGTGTGTGTGTGTATATGATCGTGTATGTGTGTGTGAGCGTGTGTGTGTAAGCACATTAACATTAAACAGTGGGCATGGCTGTACTTTATTTACATTTCGCATGCAGCTGCCGTTGCTCGCCACGGATGCAGGCAGCCGACGTGTGTGTGTGCCTGTGTGTGTGAACGCTGTTGCCGCCTGCCTATTGGGCACCTCGTACTTTACTCTCTCTCTCTCTCTCTCTCTCTCTCTCTCTATCTGTCTGTGTGTCTCTCGGTCTCTCTGGCTCTCTCTTCGTGCCCGTGCCTGTGAATGTAACAATTTCCACCTGTGTCTCTGTGGCCTGCGGGATCGTATTGAGGAGTGCGCAGCAGCGTAAGTGCGTTGCTGATGAGAAGAGAGCAGCACGGACGCACGCACACACCGAGGGAGAGACACAGAGGGAAAGAGGGAGAGCGACACAGAACAAGAACAGAGAGATGGAGAGAGAGAGAGAGAGAGAGAGAGAAACAGAGGGATAGGGAGAATGAGAGCAGAGTGAGAGAGCAGGGAGGAAGAGAGAGAGAGAGAGAGAGAGAGAGCAGAAAGAGCATGGGGAGGGGGGCGGGGCGGGCAGCGGGGGAGGGTGGGCGGGGTGGGTGGGATGGCAGGTTGATTATGGTCGCAGGTCTCGTTGCCTGGAGACGGCGGGGACGAGGGATGCCAGGTTGCTAGGCGACCGGCCCCGATGCAATGATCGGCTCTGCTCCGTGTGATGGAGCGGAGGGGAGGGGAGGGGAGGGGAGGCGGAATGGGGGGAAAATTGTCTTTGTGCCCCCGCCCCCACCCTCCCCCCTCCTCTCTCCCTCCGTAAACGCTCCTGAAAGAGCAGGGCCGATGGCCTCGGACGATACATTCTGCAGCGGCAGGTCGGTTTGGTTTTGTATTTTTGTATTTTTTTGTCAGGGCACGAGGTGAGACAGTTGGAAAATAATAATAATAATAATAATAATAATAATAATAATAATAATAAAAAAATGAAAAATAATAATAATAGAAACGAGAGGGAGAGAGAAGGAGTGTGAGATTGAGAGAGAGAGAGAGAGAGAGAGAGTGATGGAGAGAGAAAATAGAGGGAGAGATATAGATATGTATAGAGAGAAAGATGTATGTATATATAGAGACAGAGAAAGAGTGAGCGAGAGAGAGAGTGAGAGAGTGACAGGAGGAGCGCGTCACGCTGACACGGTGGCGCGTTAGCAAGCCGACAAAGCCGTCAGAGAGAAGAGAGAGAGAGAGAGAGAGAGAGACTGTCAGACACCCGCTGTGCAACAGGGAGACTAAATACATTAGAGAGAGAGAGAGAGAGAGAGAGCAGGGAAAAGGGGAAAGAAAAACCCACGTCTGTGAGGCAGGAGGGAGCGAGCGAGAGAGAGAGAGAGAGAGAGAGAGAGAGAGAGAGAGAGGAGAGAGAGAGAGAGAGAGAGAGAGAGACGGGTACAGAGAGAGAGAGAGAGAGAGCTGTAATGCTGAATGATCACCTGTCTGCAGCCCGTTTAAGCCTGCCGTGGCACAAAACCTCAAGAGAAATTCATACACACAGGAGAACCAAGGCTTTCTCCTCTTTTCTTCATTCCTTTCTTTCTTTCTTTCTGTCGTTCCTTCTGTGTGTGGACGTTGGGTTTGGTGTGGGGGGGGCGGGGGGGGCAGGGAGTGGAGTGGAGTGGGTGGGGAGTCGGGGGGGACATTATGAAGGGAAAGGGGTCGAACTATGATTTGATTGGATAATCTATGGATTTAATATCTCATAATCCTCTGCAAAATCCCCCGCCTCTCCTCTCCCCGCCTCTGGCCTCCCGCTCGCACCCCCCCACCCCCCCCCCCCCCCCACCCCCGGCCGGCACAAGAGCGCAAAGATTAACAAGCGTGCGGTATTGTGTGCCTCATGTTGCTGGAGCGGTAACATCGCGTGTGTGTGTGTGTGTGTGTGTGTGTGTGTACACAATACGTACGCACATGCCAGGAACAGATCTGCTGTTGTTGTTGTTGTTTTTGTTGTTGTTGTTTTTAGATCACGCACAAAAAACTATTAGGATTTCCTCTTGCTGATGATTATGCATAACTGTAAAGGTACTGGTAAAGGTTGGGCTGTTTGCTCTCCTCGCTAACATGAGGCAGGTGTTTTTTTGGTAAACAGACGGCGCATACACACAGACCAGACCGAGAGAGGCGAAAGAGAAGAGAGAGGAGAGAGAGAGAGAGAGAGAGAGCCGATGGAATAGGAGAGAGAGAGAGAGAGAGAGGAGAGATGGATAGAGAGCTGGAGAGATGGAGACACAAGATGGGGGGGGATGGGAGAGAAGCAAAATGACTGTAAAAGTGTGTGTTAGCGGTTTGGGTTTCGAAAGGAAATATTTTCTCTTCTGCTTCTTCTGTTGCCTGCCGCTGCTCTCAAGGCAGCATTTCAACAGGCACTCGTACCTCCGCCCCGCCCCCCCCTCTCTGTTATTTTTTTTTTTTTTTTTTTCTCCTTCCCTATCTTTTTTTTGTTCTATTCTCTCTCCCCCTCTATTTCCTCCACACCAATTATCATTTTTTTTTGTTTTTTTTTTCTTCCCCCCCTTCCACCCCTTTGTTCCATTTCCCTTCCCGTTCTGCCTTTTTTTCTCTGTTCTCTTTCTCTCTTTCCCATTTTCTCCCTTGTGTGCTACTCCTTTTACTTCCTTCTCTTCTTCTTTTCTTCCTCTCTCTTCCTCCTCTGTTTCCCTCTCTCACCTTTCTCTTCTTCAATCTTCATCTTTTCCTCCATTTATCCATCATTTTTTATCTCTTAAGGTAATTCTTTCTTTGTCTTTTTTCTTCTTTTTTATGCATGTACGTCTCATTTTTTATAGAACCTCTTGCATTCTTCTTTCATTCACACTTTCTTTTGTTCTTCTTCGTCGCTTTTATCTACTTTCTATTTTCCATTTTTCCTCTTCTTTCCCTTTCTCTCTTCTTGCCTTCTTCTCTTTCTTTCTTTCCGTCTCTGTCTCTTCCATCTTCT
>PIJE02000186.1:187084-277084 GCA_002895965.2 Coryphaenoides rupestris
TATTCCCCCACACGTGGCTATATCTGCAGATGGAGAGAGAAAGAGAGAGGAAGAGAAGAAAGAGAGAAAGAAAGAAAGAAAGAGAAGAAGAGAAAGAAAGAAAGAAAGAGAAGAAGAGAAAGAAATGAAAGAGAAAAAGAAAGAAAGAAAGAAAGAAAGAAAGAAAGAAGAATACAGGAAGAATACATTGACAAACAAAAGAAGCAAAGAAAACAAAGAAAGACAGAGAGAAAAGGGAGGGAGGATGGAGGAAAAGATGAAGATGAGAGAGAGAAAGGGAGGAAGAGGAGAAAGGGGAGGAGGAAGAGAGAGGAAGAAGGGAGACTTGAGAAGAAAAGATGGAGAGAAAATGGAGGAGGAGAGAGGACGCAAAATAACAGAAGAA
Organism: Coryphaenoides rupestris; assembly: GCA_002895965.2. Lineage (NCBI taxonomy): Eukaryota > Metazoa > Chordata > Actinopteri > Gadiformes > Macrouridae > Coryphaenoides > Coryphaenoides rupestris. The sequence goes on from PIJE02000186.1 coordinate 187,470, forward strand.
AGAGAACAGAGACAAATTAAAGGAACGACAGAGAAAAAGAGAGAAAGAGCTCGGGGAAGAAAGGAAGAAAGCGAGGGTGGAGGAAGGAAGAGAGAGAGAGAGAGAGAGAGAGAGAAGATGGAGGAAAGGAAGAAAGAAAAAAAGTCAAACCAAGAGGAGGAGGAGAAAAAAAAAAAAAAAAAAATAAAGAGGGGGGAAGGGGGGGGCGGGGAAGGAGGACGAGTGCCTGTTGAATGCTGCCTTGAGAGCAGCGGCAGGCAACAGAAGAAGCAGAAGAGAAAATATTTCCTTCGAAACCCAAACCGCTAACACACACTTTACAGTCATTTGCTCTCTCCCATCCCCCCCCATCTGTGTGTCTCCATCTCTCCAGCTCTCTATCCATCTCTCTCTCTCTCTCTCTCTCTCTCTATCCATCGCTCTCTCTCTCTCTCTCTCTCTCTCTCTCTCTCTTTCCCGCTCTCGGTGTCTGTGTGTATGGGTTGTTTACCAAAAAACACTGCCTCATGTTAGAGGAGAGGCAACAGCCCAACCTTTTACCAGTACCTTTACATTATGCATATATTCAGCAAGAGGAAACCTAATAGTTTTTTGTGCGTGATCTAAAAACAACAACAACAAAAACAACAACAACAACAGCAGATCTGTTCCGCCCACGCCATACATACACACACACACACACACACACACACTCCCTCCCATGGACCACCACACCTGGTCAGACAACCCCCCTTCCCCCCCGTTCCACATCAGCCTTTCCACACCACTCATACAGTGACAAGCGCAAACAGATATAAATGTAGATTGCACATCTGCTCTTATCCCAGTTATTTATGCTGACAACTTGGCAATTATGAAACTCGTTCTATTAGCCTATTAGTTCTATTAAATACGAATGCTCGAAACATGCTCTATTCTTATACCACAGCGATATATTGCTGTCTCCTTCAACAAATGTACTCTTTGTAAGCCGCTTTGGATAAAAGCGTCTGCCAAATGCCCTAAATATAAATGTAAATGTAATGGAGATATTTTATTTCCCAAGAAACGGCACCGCATTCCCAATGTAGCGCTTAGTGTTTTATGAGGAAGAAATATCTGTTTCAAGACAGATATTCATCGTCCTCTTAATTCATATCACCCCCGAGTTATGTTGACATAGTGTGTTATTCATCTGAATGAGGGTCTACTTCGGACCAATCAAAATGCCCCGTGCACATGTGACCACCACCTCAAGTGAACTCGTTCAGAGTACAGTGTTATGTCTGCGCAGACCGCCTCTGGAGGTGCCCAGGACCCGAGGAGGTCTCTGTTCAGGTGACTAATTAAGACGAGAGCAGACGGTGTGGGAGAGTCGTGTTCATCATCAAAAAATAAAAATCACAGCAGAGGGTTCTGTCGAGGCCGCCGGGTCAGAAACTAGCTGGAAGAAATAGCATCGTCAGCGCTCGCAGCACATTATACAAAGATCCGTGCGTGTCTAACGTTTGTTTTGTGTGTGTTAAAGTAACACTTTGCACGACACGGCCCCATACATTCGCTGACATCTCGCCAGGAGCACGGACAACAGGCGAATCAGATGTGTGTTTAGTAACAGTTTAATCTAAATATACTGTAGGCGTATCCATGGACAACACAGTCAGCATGTACACATCTGCTCGCGTTAAGTGTCTTGGCAAATGGTTTTTTTAGGCCAAAATCTGGAGGAGATTTGGCGTTCAAAAGATTGGTCTCTCCGTTACTGCTGCAAACCGTTGTCACGAGCTGTCGGCGTTAATATGTTTTAGGATGAGTCAAAGCTATTGACCCGTCGCAGATGTCCCCAAAAAATCCCAAATGTTATTTTGATTACATAAGTATGATCTGGCTGTATGTAAATCTGGGTTATGGACGGCACCAATCTGAACAGGGAGGCATTTGTAGCTATGCGGTGGAATAGTACAACACAAAACGTTTAACCCGTGGTGTCTTGTTCTTAGTCGGTGATTCAAATGGATGCGTTGGAATAACTGTGACAGGGCCAAGTAAATAGTGTATAAGCGGCTGATGCTCCAAGGAGTGGCTGCTCCTCTGTCAACACAGGAGGGCTACAAACATTTGGGTCAAACGCTGTCTGAGCCCGAATGGCCTCGCTACTGCACTCTGGTGGCTGTCTGTGACATCGCATGGAAGGTTTTTAGGAGTGGGGTTGTTTTTCTCAAAATATTCCTGCGCAGGTTGTATGTTGTTGGTTGAAATGATCGTTCTTTTTAAAATGGCGTTCACAAATGTCCACACGTGCTGTTCGTAGATGGATTTTTGGTTAATTTCACGCACCTTTTTTTAACCTTAAAACAGACAATATGGACTATTTTATGTTTTCCTTCTGCTCTTGCTCTCTCCTCTCCTCTCCTCTCCTCTCCTTTCTTCTCCTCCCCTCTCCTCTACCCTCTCCCCTCCTCTGCCTCCTGCCCTCTCCCTGCTCCCCCTCTCCCCTCCTCCCCTCTCCCTCCTCTCCGGTCTCCGCCCTCTCCTCCTGCTCTCGCTAACGCCTTCACCCTTCCCCTCCTCCTCGCCCCTCTCCTCCCCTTCCCCTCGCTCTCCTTCTCCCTCTCCTCTCTTTCTTCTCGTCCCCTCTCCCCTCCTCTCCTCTCCTCTCCTCTCCGCTGCCCTCTCCTCCTCTCTCCTACCCTCTCACCTCCTCTCCTCCCCTCCCCTCTCCTCTTCTCTCTCCTCTCTCCTCTTCTCCTCTCCTCTCCTCTCTCCTCTCCTCTCTCCTCTCCACCGGTTCCTCCTGGCTCTCCTTGTCCTCAGAAGACAGGAAGCTGTTTGTGGGCATGCTTGGGAAGCAGCAGGCGGACACGGACGTGAGGAAGATGTTTGAACCATTCGGCAGCATAGAGGAGTGCACAGTCCTCCGGGGGCCCGACGGCACCAGCAAAGGTACTGAGCACGCGCACGCACGCAACACGCACACGGCACACACACACCACAGCGCCACACGCACGACGCACACGCACTAACACTCACAACACCACCACTCACACACCAACGGCACTCACACACACACCACAGCACAACACACACACACACACATGCATGCACGCTCGTACACACACACATGCACATGGACTTAAACACACCACACACACACACATATGGATATACATATGCACACACACATATACACGCACACACAAACACACACCACAGGTTCTATATATATATCTATATATATAGATATATATATATAAAACCTTAACCTTATACATATATTGAGGGTTTCATTAAGAATATTTTATAATTTTATATATAAATATATGTTTGGGTTATTTATGTTACTTTCTTTTTTTTTTCTTAAGAAATCCAGTAATATAGTTGGCACAGGGCATTTTCCATGTTCATGCTATATCAAGATTATTTCAATATTAGTGGTGTGGGGAATCTGGGATCACTCAGCCCCCCTTTGTCTTAATTGGCTAAAATGGCAACAATTTGACCTACTTAAATATAAAAACAGATCTATCTGTATTCCACACCGAATGCTTACTAAGGCAACGCAAACGTCTCAGTCTGATAGATCCTAATGTCTCGTCTATTAGCCGCGCAGGGCCGCGTTCACAGCAGTAAATAAGTGTGTGTGTCTCTCTCTCTCTATACTGGAATGTTGATTAGCGACAATCAGTAACAACCATGCACACCACACGCACACACAAACACACACACACACACACACACACGTGTCCGTGCACAGACGGCATGTAAATCAAAGAGGCGCAGTGACAACTCAACCACAGATGCAGGATCTGTGTGTGTGTGTGTGTGTGTGTGTGTGTGTGTGTGTTTGTAGCGGGCGTGACTAATGATCCGGCAGGTGTTATGGGTCAGGGCTAATGATGCGTGGAGTGGGCTGTACGCGGCGTGATTGATGGAGCAATGAACCTTCCGGTGGATTCCACGCTTAACGACGCCGATGGTTACTGATGAAGCGTCCAACGTAGAACGGTTCTTAATGTCGCTTTAAGAGGAGTTGCTTTCTGTGTGCGTGTGTGTGTGTGTGTGCGTGTGTGTCTGTGCGTGCGTGTGTGTGTGTGTTCTAGGCTGTGCATTTGTGAAGTACCAGAACAACGCCGAGGCCCAGGCAGCCATCAGCGCTCTGCACGGGAGCCGCACTCTACCGGTAAGACCCCCCACATGCACACACACACACACACACACACACACACACACACACACACACACACACACACACACACACACACACACACACACACATCCACGCCAGGGCAAACACTCACCCATACACACACACAGACACACACACACAAACACATATTTAAATATACGCTCAATGGCACCAACACACAGTAAATTCAAATGGCCACACACACACACACACATACACACACATAAATATACACTAAAACGCTTGCATGAGTACATATATGACACACAGATAAAAATGTACTCACACACACAGACACATACTCTCACACACACACACGCACACACACATACAAACACACACACACACACACACACACACACACACACACACACACACACACACACATATACACACACACGTCATTTAGCCTCTTAGCACCGTGACTCAGTCACCAATTTTCCTTTTCTGTCCTCCTCCTCCGCTACAAACACACCCACACACACACACCCACTCACTCACACACACACACACACACACACACACACACACACACAGACCCACTCACTCACACACACACACACTCACACACACACACACACACCCACACCCACACAGCCCCACTCACTCACACACACACACACATACACACACACACACAGACATACTCTCACACACACCCACACCCACACCCACACACACACACACACACTCACTCCCTGACACACACACACACACACAATGACAGCCCAGCGCTGCCCTGGCTGGTTGGGCTGGGCCGCGGAGAGGGAGAGACAGGACAGGAAGTGAGAACGGCGTCCTCTTCCTGTCCATCCATTACTCTGCTGCTGCAGCAGGTCCTTGTCCAAGGTGACAGGGTGAGATATGTAGAAATGATTTAAGGAAATGATTCGCAGAGGACTTCAGGACTTAATGTCCTCTTTCTTTTATTCAACGTTGTCTGGCGGTCACTCCCTGAATCATGTTGTTCATTTTGTTTTGTTTTTTGGGGGGCGGGGGGGGATACGAAGTCCCAGTTTAACTGTCAAGGGTCTGACATTTATCCCTTCTTAATAAAATAAAAAGCAGGCTTTGTAGATTTTTTGTATTTTTGAGAACTGAAGTGATGAAATGTTCAAGTTCAAGTCGAATCCCGGTCCGCATGCTGAGGTCAAAGTGACCGACAAAAGGTCAAGTGTCTGATCGATAGAGATGTGTGTGTGTGTGCGTATGTGCATGGTCCACAGGGCGCGTCGTCCAGCCTGGTGGTGAAGTTCGCCGACTCGGAGAAGGAACGGGGAATCCGGCGCATGCAGCAGGTGGCCTCCCAGCTGGGGGTCATCAGCCCCATGACCCTTCACCTCGGAGCCTACAACGCCTACACACAGGCGGTGAGGACACACACGCGCACACACACACACACACACACACACACACAGACAGGCAGTAAGGACACTCACACACACACACACACACCACACACACACACACACAGGCAGTAAGGACACTCACACACACAACGGGGTACATGCCTGGAGACACAAAACAGAAATATCCTTCAGAAATATCACCCCTTTAATGCACATGCACATGCACACTCACACACACACACACGCACGCACAGACACACACGCACACACACACACACACACACACACGGGCAGTAAGGACACTCACACACACACACATGCACACACACACACCCAGTCTGCCTCTTTGACCAATGAGAGAAGGAACACCCCCTCCACCGCGTGACCCTGTCATGTGAGCGCAGACACAACAAGTCGTCGTTGGGCCTTAATTCAAATTCCACATGCATGTGGAGTGCAAAGCGGCGCTCGGAGTCACGCAAGGTGACTTTGTCTGCCGAGACGCTTCCTTCCTTCCCCCGTTTGATTTATCTCACTTCATATCTCCTTCCCCCTTCGCTGTCACCAAGCCTCGTCTCTGTTCTTCCCAGCATACACCTCTCTCGTCTCCCCCCCCCACCTTCATCTTCCCTTCACCCATCACCCCTCCTCCCTCCATCCCTCCCTCCCTCCCAACCTTCCTCCCCTCCCTCCTCCTCTCCTTGCTTCCTTGTTATTCATTTCCTCCACTATTCTTCTTCTTGTTCTTCATCTTCTTCTTCTTCTTCTGTGGTGGTTGCAGTTGGTCCAGCAACAGGCGCTCGTGGCCCAGTCCGCCTACCTGTCTCCCGTCGCCACGGTCGCCGCCGTGCAGATGCAGCAGCTGGCCGCCCTCAACCCCAGCAGCATCATCGCGACGCCCATCACCTCCATCACCCCCTCCTCAGGTAAACCCCCCCCCCCCCACACACACACACACACACACACACACACACACACATACACATACACAGCAGAGAGGAGAAAGGGGAGTGGCTTCAGCTCTGGGTAGGCTTTAGAGGCTGAGGCAAGAGCGGGAAACAGAGAGAGGAGGGGGGGGGGCGGGATTCAGGCTGAGCGGAGGAATGCAAGTAAACAGACAAACGAACCAACAGACCAGTGGAATTGCATCTGTGGTTTGCTGCAATGTCATTATTATTTATTGTGATTCTCTCTTTATTTGCATGTTTGTTTTCTATATTCTATTTTTTTTTTCTATAAGGTTTTTATTCTTTGAAAAGCAATTGGTAACGCTTGCTTTAAAAGTGCTATGTACATATACTGTATGTACATAAGAAAATCCATAAAAAACATTACAAAAAATAATAATTATATATATATATCCCTGCTGTGAAAAACATTTGAGTTTGTTTTTGTGGAGAAAAAAAAAGTGTAAGCAGCCGCTAATCCTTATCCAATGCTAGCACGTTAAGAAACACACGAGGTGACCTTTTACCACCGAAACACAAAGGAGAAGAGCTCTGTCTGGGTACAACACGTGCTAATGCATCACCTCTGGCTCTGTACACGCCACACTTTAATGGCAACCACGTGTTTCCACTTAGCGTTCCCATTTATTTTTCATCTCTTCTCGCCGTTGACTCGCAGGTACCAGCACCCCTCCCTCAATGGCTGGCACACCCGTGCCCACGCTGCCTCCACCAATCACACTCAACAACTACGCCTCGGTCGCCGCCCCGCCCAATGGGCAGTCAGCGTCTGAAGCCCTGTACACCAATGGGATCCATGCATATCAAGGTAGAGCGGCTGCATCCTGAAGGTGGAAAAAAACCAATAAATAACAATATTAATTCTAGCACCAATATAATATGAACTATTATGCGTCCCAGTTAATGGTTTAAAGTTTGATTTTAGTTGCCTATTTTGCATAAATCTGTATTTTGTTACCATTACATCCGCAGGTTCACGGGCTGAATGTCTGTGCAACACCAACAACAATAACAACAACAAAACCAAATTAAACAAATGAAGGCAGTGGTTTGAACTCAATGTGATGTGGAGCATGCTAATGTGCCCTAGTTAGCCTCACCTAACACGGGGCTCAGCGTGTTGTTTCACACACAGTTGGTGATGTTGTGTTTCTCACACGTTCCCTCAGCTCAGAGTCCTGTCCTGGATCCTCTGCAGCAGGCCTACACTGGCATGCAACACTACACAGGTAATGACATATATATATAGTGCATATATATGCCTGGGGGTCATATTTACAAAGGAGGCCATTTTGTTTTGATTGCCGTGTCATTGAACAAGCGTGTTTATTACAATAATGCGTTCAATCTTCAGATTTATTATTTGGTTTGAGCATCGGGCACTCTTTAACCTAATATCTTGTTTTACGTAAATAGACAAACAGAGGATATAGTCGAGTATTTTCTAGAAGAATCTAGCGCTCGCTGTGTGAATGTTGTGGTGAGCACTGTGGTTCGACCCGCTTGCAATTTCACATAATAATAAATTTCCCCGACATAATTTATAAATGCCATAACGATGTTTTGCAAGTTGTAAGCCTCATGTGAGAAACACATCATGGGGCATGTTGGACCAGTCAAACCACTGAAGTTAACGTCTTTGACCACTAGGTGGCAGTTTGAGGACAGTATCAACGAAGTATGTCATTATGTTAGTAAAGAATATGTTATATATATATTTATAGAAATATAAATATATATATATATATAAATATATATATATATATTATAACATATGTTTACATATATTTGTATATATTATACATTTTATATATTACATTAATTTATTGACACTTAAAAAAAATGTATGGTGATGGCACCGACTTGGTCATTTATTGCTTTGAAATGATATATGTTCTGTGTTTTTCTGTGTCTCTGTGAAACATGTGGTGTAACTTGTGGTTGTTCTTGTGTGTCCGTGGCAGCCACCTACCCGGCGGCCTATGGCCTGGTGGGCCAGCCGTTCCCCCACCAGCCCACTCTGTTGGCGCAGCAGCCACAGCCGCCCCAGCAGCTACAGCAGAGAGAAGGTTTTAATGCGAATACAATATATACACAAATAAGTTAGTTAATTAATTCGTTTTTCATCTTTTCGTTTTCAACCATTCCGTCCGTGTTTCGTGTGATCCTCATGTTGTCGTCGTTGTGTGACGTGATTGCTTCCTTCGATGACAAAATATGAATGTGCTTGTTATTATCATGTAATTTTAGTGTTAATATGGAAATATTAATATTATTAATAGCACAAGTCACACTGCTAACTTACCCGTGTCAATGTGTACCTGATATATATGCAGTATATGTGTACATGCTTTGCAGTATATGTATATATGTTTAGAAAATCCAGAATATACTGTTGCTGCTACAAACGATGTAGACATTATGAGCTATGAGCCATATTTGTGTTTATGAAAAAATGCTCCCCCATCATTTAAATTCTGTGTGTGTCACTTCTGCATTTCCCATTCAACGAGTGCTTTCATCATAAACCACGCTACACTTCAGCCGCGCCCACACGTCCAACACATATGTTGACCTACTATCCCTCCCCTCCATCTCTCTCTCTCTCTGCCTCTCTCTCTCTGCCCCTCTCTCTCTCTCTCTGCCCCTCTCTCTCTCTCTCTGCCCCTCTCTCTCTCTGCCTCTCTCTCTCTGCTCCGCCCGGCCCCGCCCCCCTCCCCCCCCCCCATCCGCTGCAGGTCCAGAGGGCTGTAACATCTTCATCTACCACCTGCCCCAGGAGTTCACCGACTCTGAGATGCTTCAGATGTTCCTGCCCTTTGGAAACGTCATCTCTGCCAAGGTGTTTGTCGACCGCGCCACCAACCAGAGCAAATGCTTCGGTGAGTCCCCGGTCGGTGTTCTGATGACGTCGATGATGAGGACGATGTTCTCACATAGTACATCGTTTCATTTCCGTTGTAACTTGGAACACATCTTAACAGATGTCAGACAGCTTGTAGTATTCACATGTTCCAGATGTTTCACAGATTTAGTTCTGCTGTTTGGATCTACAAGCACTGACGACACAGTGTTTACATCCTGTCTGTCAGCAACATGGATCCAGAATGCTACGATTTTCCCCCCAAAGAATATAAACTACAAAACTATAAAATAAATCAATATGTCTAGCTTCTCAATCATCTAGGATCTGCACGTATGTTCCTGGAAGGTTCCCTTCCCCTTACCTCCGCAACTACTTCCTCTGCTACGACTATCTCCTTGTCCAATCAATAATAATGATATTCATAATAAAAACAATAACAATTTAAAAACGAGTTTGTCTCTTCTCCTCCCTCCCTCCCTCCTGTCCCCCTGTCTCTCCAGGTTTCGTGAGCTTCGACAACCCGTCGAGCGCTCAGACGGCCATCCAAGCCATGAACGGCTTCCAGATCGGCATGAAGAGACTCAAGGTGCAGCTGAAGCGGCCCAAGGATGCCAACAGACCTTATTGAATGGGGTCAGTGGACTGGGTGAGAGAGATAAACACACACAGAAGAGCGAGAGAGGGATACGGGGAGAGGTGTGAATAAATGGCAGAGGGCAGCAGATTGAATGCGACCCATTTCTACAATTGTCTGTCTGTGTAGCTGGAGCTAAACATTTCTTTACCCTTCCAATGGGCGAGTGTGAAGAAGGAATATGCTAGAAGTTATACAGGATCATAGAGGATACTTGTTTATATGTGGGGTGGGGTCTTTAAAAGCAAACTTCAGAGAGATGAGTTTAGTAACATATAACTTTTTTATAAATGTTTAACATTGCGTTTGCTCTATGATAGGATTTTTTCAATCCTGTTCGTCATTAATTTTTTATTTACTTTTCATTTATTGTTTTCGTGCTGTGTCATGTCATTTTCCTGAACAAAACATCACTCTCAAGACTGTCCTGTCCATACATATATCGTGGAGACTGCGTCGCTATGGCTACGGTTGCCTAGCGACCTCTAAAACCTCCCCCTTCCTTCTCACTGCGTTGTAAGTTAATTGGCCTGTGTTGGTTGCTGTGGCGATATTGCCTGTGATGGTTGCCATTAGCAATTTTATTTTGGGCCGTGATTCACCATGGCGACCATGAACTGTGTTTGGTGCGTTGTGAGTTTCCTCTACTTATAATTATTATTTTGTCCTGGTTTTATCCTTGCAAACACCGATCAATAACTGTCACTTTGCCTCCGAATTTGTAAGCAATTGATTATCATGACATGCTATTATTTTTGTAGTCCAATCAAAGTTGCTTGGCAACCCTAACAAATTACCTATTGGGAATGCACTAGTCCATCAAACATGGCTGCTGGGACATTCCTCTGGCACAACGCTTTTGTTCTTGATTAGCCTCTCTTTTGTTTTGTCATGATTATCATTCTTACATATTTCCCCCCCGTGTTTAGTTGGTTGGTGTGGTAGTTTCGCTACAATGTGGGGTTTTTCGCTTGGTTGTAACTCAACTCCACGTGATTTTGTGCCTGAACCTTGTTTTTGTTTATTTTCTCTGTGTGAATTTGACACCGTAGTAAACGTGTGCCCTTTTTAAAGCGGTTGGTGAGATAGCGTGACACTGTGATATGTGTACGTGCGTGTGTACATGTGACTCTGTCAGTGTTGGAAGCCTAAAGAGTACAGTCGTACAGGGTCTATTGTTTGTTTGTTTGTTTGTTTGTGTGTGTGTGAGTGTTGTTAGTCGTGAAAGCATCTCTAAAGAAACATTTTTATGTCACTTGTCTGGTGTGTGTGTGTGTGTGTGTGTGTGTGTGTGTGTGTGTGTGTGTGTGTGTGTGTGTGTGTGTATGCAAAGCAAGATACTCCCCATTTTCTAGAGAGATTTGGGATATAAAATAACTATTATTGTTATTGTGACATGCGCTGCTTGCTGCAGAACTACATCCCTCTCTAGGAATTCTGGGTCACCGAGTCTATATATATAAGAAAATAGTGAACATACACTACACACCCATTTTCATCAACTGTGTTTTGAGAAATTATGAATAAATAGATAATGAAAACACCAAAAATGTAAAAAAAAGAACACACAACTGTGATGTATTTCAAATGGAGCCATTGAACGCAATTAAGGAATAGTAATTCTCTTTGACCTTATGACCTTACCAGAATTTCTATTATGCATGTCCTGGATTGATCCCCCTGCCTATCGATAAAGATGAGTAGGTCTTTTTTTTGGGTTGAGGAGGTGAGGAGGTGAGGGGGTGCAAAGGTGTGCGCTCACACACTTCCTCTCCCTGGACTGCAGCAGTAAGGGCTGTCACCATGTAGACTGCATGGACACTGAGTGGGTCATGTGTCTTCTCTGAAGGGTCAGTGCAGGCAATGTACGTTGCAGACACTGCTCCCCTTCATAGAGACTAGCCACTGTCACTGTGCGTGTGTGTGCGTGTGTATGTGTTGTGTGTGTGTGTGCGCATGTGTGCATGTTTCCCTTACGTTGGGACATTTAAAATATAATATTTGTACTTTCTCTCCCCCTCTCTCTTTGCAGGCCAACGCAGGAGCTCAATTAAGAGAAAGAGAGAACGAGAGAAAGAAAAAAATAAAACCCAGCCTTGTTTTTCTCTTGACGTTTTTATTTTTATTTTGGTTGTTCGACCAAAGCTCATAGCAGCACAAGAGCAACACGTCACCATGGAAACCATAAATCCATCAATCCTGTACAACAAAACGAGTACGAGTATCACAGCTACAGCTACAGTCTTAGGCTCGCCATGTTCACATAGCCCCTCCCCCCGGGGCCCAGGCCCCTACCCCCCCCCCCCCTTTTGCAGTGTTGTGTCGAGCCGTTCCGGAGATTTCACACCACACGTTGCTCACAGCTGGATCCATTTAGATGATGTACATACTTCTATTGACAAAATCTACATGTTAAGAAAAAAAAACATATCAATGGTGTTATTCTACTGAACAGGGTTCTACTGTATAGTGTAATCTGTGGTGTATGGCGTTAGCGAAGGAGTCTGATTGGTGGGAGGAGGAGTTCTCATTTGACAAATGAGAAGAAAAAAAAGAAAAGAAAAAAAAAGATAATTAAATTATTCTGTATTCTGATTACCAATGGTTGAATTGTTATGTAGAGTTAGTTTTATTATTTAAAAGTAAATTAAAGAAAAAGACAAGGGATTACATTGTAAAAGAGATTAATTTCGTCTCGCTGTATATACCTAAGTTTCAAAAAGGCGTTTAAGGGCAAATGACCTTGTAAGTTAAGATTCTCTACTGCCACTAATTTTTGTCTGGGGTGGGGAGGAAGGGGGGGGGCAGGGATTTTTCTATCTTGATTTTTATGTTTAATTTATTTGTTAATCAATTTGATCAGGGGGAGACATGGCAATTTTATATTATTTGAGAAAATTGGAGATTCCGAATCCTGTGGTCTTCGGGCCAATGGACAGCGTTATTGTAGAGTTTCTAAATTACATAAATGTACTTATGGAAGTTTAAAAAAAACAACCCACATTGTTTCTTTATTTATTCTCTACAATTGCTGTTTTAAAACATATGTCTTTAAAGAAAATAAAGTACAATTTAGAAAAAAAAAGTAGACTTGTGTTCTCATTCCTGTCACATTTTTTTTTAACTTTAATGGCTCCTTCATTTATGAATCACATTTGGTCTAAAAGTAATTGCAATTAAAACCTATATGGTGAGGGCGGCCTATATTGGAATATATGAGTTATAAGTTGGCAAAAGGTGGATAAATCCGATATATTTTAAAGCATACATGGGGTCTATATGCAGTTTTTACATGGTCAAGCTAGGTTTCTTGGTTTCTTAGGAGCAGTGCTTCAAGCCACTTGGGTTATTTTCGCCTGCCCCTCAGGAGGTAAGAGCGGTTGTCTGGCAATCGGAAGGTTGCTGGTTACCTGGTCTTTGCCGAGCTATGTGTCGAGGTGTCCCTGAGCAAGATGCCTAACACTAACTGCTCCTGACGTGTTGGTCCTTGCATGGTTGACACTGCCGCTGGTGTATGAATGGTTGATATGAGGCAACTGTAAAGTGCTATGGATAAAAGCGCTATATAAATGCAATCCATTACCATTACCAAATACTCCAATAGGGTGTCTTACTGCTTAGTCTGAGTCTTTTGAATCAAAAGTCATTAGGCTCCAGCTGACTTACTGACAGAGTGAGGATGTCTTGGAGGTGAGAGTCAGACAGGGAGTTTCTCAGCTTGCACTGGTTTAGATTCATCAGACTGAAAGCCTGCTTACAAAGGTAGGTACTTCCAAACAGGGATAGCATTACCTTTGCGTGTTTGAGGATCTTTGCATACCTGTCTGCTGGAAAACATTCCAGTAAGGGAAGGCCCTTAACTTGTTTTGGAGTTGTGAATCAGATTGGAGCTCAATTATTTCCACTTGAAGCTCCTCACTGACATTCACATTGCATTGTCTCTGAAATCTGCAAAGCATTTGTGAAACTCCGCAAACAATATTGCTGAGAATGTCCATGTAGCCTATGTGGGTACGTTCTCCTCCATCTCCATCAAGCCAGCCTCTCGGGAAATGGGCCAAATTTCCTGAATGTGGAGATGAGAGAAAAGGAGAAGAGCATAAAAAAACATAAGCATGCAAAAGCTGATGGGGGAAACTATGGTATTTTAATATAAATAAGATAAGATAAGATAGAACTTTATTGATTCCGAAGGAAATTATTGTGCCAGGTTGCATAGCAATAGAATAAATCAACAGAGAAATACAAATAAAATACAAATAAAATAACAAATGTACAAATTACAAATGAATAAAAACTGGATTAACAAAAATACAAAAGGCCCCACGACTGGATGCATACTAAACCCAATGAATAATTTAATGCTGAATGACCACAGCCGCATGGTTCCCCCGCTCACGTAAGTGAGTGTACAGTACGGCCAGATGCGTCCAAACACGCCTCGCTCCTCTCCTTCTGTAGCCGCGGGCCTCGGCGCGTCGACGTCACTCTAGAGCGGCATGGCTCCTCCCCCGTCCCCGTCCCCCCGTCCCCCGCCCCCCGTCACGCTGGTCTAGATAGCCTTGGCTCCTCCCGTCCCCCGTCACTCTAGTCGAGATAGCCTTGGCTCCGCCCCCTCCCCGTCACTCTAGATAGCCTTATAGCCTTGGCTCCGCCCCCCCCCCTCCTGCTGCTCCTCCCACTGGCGTTCTGCTGGCGACTCAGACGCACACCGGCTATAAACCCTGGCCGCACATCGGGGCCGCACAGCTAACAAAGTTGATCGAGGGGGGGGGGTAAAGAGAGATAGGTAAATAATTAATCAATGAATAAATAAATTCCCGATTCGTACGTCAAGCCGGTGTCACATGAGGATTCATTTGGAGAACGTGATAGAAACGCTACTGCTTGTGGGAATGGAGTGAGGAGGAGGAGGCGGCGGTGGAGCAGCAGCAGCAGCAGCAGCAGCAGGAGCGGGTAGGACGGCGGAGGAGCTGAGCGGTTTCTGAGTGGCTCCAGTAATGGCGCGATCCGCTTAAGATCTGACGGAGCAGCAGCAGCAGCATCAGCAGCGGAGGAGGAGGAGGAGGAGGAGGAGGAGGAAGAGGAGGAGGACGACCACCACACTTCCTTCCATATCACCAACATCAACATAATCCCAATTAATATTAAATAAGAACCGTACACGACCCGCCAACAACGAGCCAGGTGGGTCCCCGCAACACCGCGCACTACTACCGTTATACAACGCGTCCTTAACCTCACACACGTTGGATTGTGTAAAAGCAGTGATTTTCAGTTTTTTTAAATGATCTGTTCATGTTAATGGGTTAATGGGCGTTCGTGTGGAGTGTTTTTGTACCTCCGGTGTGTTTGGTGTAGTTTGATGTAGTTGTAGATTTTTGATCAACGGCTCAAGTTAACTTATTGTAGGCCTTTGGTGGTTCAACTTATCTCTAAACGTGTTGGTTTAGCAGCACCGCGATAAGCCGAGGTTGTGAGAACAACGCAATGATCAGTAAAGCCAAACCACCCGCACAGAGGGCTGATTTTAGAGCAGACTGAGCAAATTATCTTCTGTAAGTAGGAAGATTAAAAACGTTAAGTAAAACGGCCCTTTTAGGTCGCTTTTTACGCGGCATCCGCGAAAAGTTTCCGGACCAAAGTTTCAAAGTTGTTTTATTGAGATGAATTCAATCCGTGTTGACGTTTTTTGGTGCTATTGTGACGCTTTTGGCGCCTGCTGCAAGCGTATCGCGCATTAAGTGCAACTTGTTGGTTGAACGTCTTCATCTTCATCACCATTCCGCTACGTCCGGGAGCCTCCCTCCCCGCGCCGCGCATGCGCACCAACCTACGCCCGAAAGACGCTACGCTACGCTTACGTAGACGGCGTAACTGTCTCGCTTGTTTCGGATCAAAGCCCATTGGCAAATCACAAAATTGCGACACTGGATCATAACGTGCAGTCCCCCCACTCACACACACACACACACACACCATTTGTATCCCGTTACATCTTGCAAAACACACCCAACCGGTCTGTTGTTGCGAGATCTGCGGCACCAGATACACGTAGCTTCATGCGTAACTTCCTACGTAGCTACGTGCTGGCTTTAACGCTACGCTCTGGCTCAAGCGTCCATCACGTTGTATGTACACACACACACACATATATATATGCATTCATACTTGCCATATGCATTGTGGTCATACATCAATGAGTTAACTGGTGTTAATATATAAAATATATTAATTTCTTTACAATTTTAGACATGGGGGCCCCTTACTTTTCATTGAAAAAACACTGGGGCCACTAAATTGGCTCCTGCTATCATTCTTAGTTAGGCTCAGTGGTAGATTATTATACCACCTGACTAACTACTGCTTATTGTCCTATGCTGCAAAATTGCCCTGCTAACCATTCAAAGTCAGAAATGTACCCGGTATGCATTTATATACATTTTATATAGGCCTATGATCAAAGAACCCATGTGTTTAAGGAATAACCGCTTGAAAATGTGTCATTTTGTATTAAATGGCCTAATTGTTATATACTCTGTTATGTTCTGGGCAGAGTACGATCTTAAAATAAGTGTTTGGGATAATGGGGATGATTAGGACCTCAGCTTCAGCTCAGGGACATTTTCACTGCTTAAACCTGAAGGGCCTGATGATTTTAACCTGAATGTCAACGTTGCATTGGTGCAAACCTCTGGTCATTACCACACAACATCACCCTATCATGAGGGTACTTTGAACCGCATGACTCATATCACACAAACATTTCCTGTTTTGCATACTAAATAGGCTTATTCGTTAATGTGTAACCTCAGAAGGTCCACATATTGCCTTGTAGGTCAGGTCAACCAGCAGTTTACACTGTGCTCAGCTACATTTGGCTTTATTTTTCTCATTATTGTTGTCACAGGTTGTAAACATGTGCTAGACGCTCAATACACGCTGGATGTCCAATGTGAGAGTATGCAGCAGGTGGCCAGTGTTGGCCTTATTAAAAGTGTCTTGTCTTTCAACATGTCTAAGATAGAAAATATCAAAACGAACAGTGCCTGGCGAGGTTTTTCAGAGCAAGATTGCAGCAGGCGGTCAAAGTCCACACAAACAATGTTAACCGGTTCACAGATCTATCAAGACGTGGCAGACAGTCCACTGGCACTGATAACCGCTTTCTCATGCCCCCCCCCCCCTCTTTTCATGGTAATTAATTCATTTACCATGTCAATCCGCCCCCCGATCTGATGAAAAGCAATGCGTTATCATCCCACATGGGCCATACCAGTACTAGAAATGTATTATTAGGAAAGACATCTTGCGTTGCCTGAAGAGATGCATTCCAGCCAATCAGTAACATGAGAAGTACTCTTTTAATCCGTGACATAATCAACCTACTGGACTGCCTGTATGACAAAGCATGTGACTTGAAAGGTGAACTCCATTGAGGGCCTGCCTGTGATGACAAAAACTCTGATGTGATGATGTCATTCCTGGAGCCATTTCACATTGGATCCTGTTGCTGCTGGTGGTGGTGGTATGTGAAAGCCCACCTAGCTGTGTCAAGGTTTTGGAGCACAGACAGCGGATACAGATATCAACTCAAAATGTATAAACCAAAAATTCTCCACCTCCATACCCACAACACATCCTGTTGTGTGACCTATTTTCTTTCCCCTTCAAATCATTCTGATGTTCTGATTGGAAGTCAAACTCTGTTTCCAGAGTAGGTCTGAGGAGTGGCTGACATGACACTAAGAGAGGTTGAGGCTGGGAGTACAGTCCGACCTTAGACAACACAGTGTAGATAAGGGCAGCAGCCATTTGGTTTAATTGTTGACTAATCTATTGATTGCTTCTTCGCTGATGCTTCATCTATATAAAATGTTGCGTATAAAAGGCTATTAATCATCTTAAAAGCGTATTAATAATTGCTGACATATGATCATCCCAAGTTACCAGAGCCCTAATGCGATGTCAGCTGCCAAGAAAGGAAGCTTTAAGCAGCAAATGCTGTTCTCAAAAATGGAACGCGTGTCCTTCAGTCATTATCATCATTGCTTCTTTTGTCCAACGTGGGGTTGTGACTCAGACTCTGATCGTGGGCATCGTAAACGTCGGCCGTTATTTAACCACACCTCGCAAACAAAATACACCTGGTGGGGCTTAAACGTAGGCCACTCACAGATCAAACAGACAATATTACGCTCCCAAAATGAAGGGGACAAGACAAAATGAAGCTGTGACTGCCTAGATAGAGGAGATGTTGTTGGTGTCCCTGAAATTGCCATGTGGTAGTGAGACTTGTGTTCTGGGGGTACCCAGTCTCCGGTCTACCTGGTGGCCTGCACGTGACATGCTTTTACAATGGCTGCCTACTTCACCCCCCCCCCCCACATGTGGACTGTTTGTTGGCTGCAACAGTGCCTTACACTAACAATGGATGCCGAGGCTGTTTGCCCGTCTTGATTGTGGACTTTTGAATGGCAGTTCTGGTCAGTTTAACATTGTTAATGGGCTTTTATGCTCACTCACTCACTCACTCACTCACCCACCCACCCGACACTCATGTACGAGATCCTTCATGCATTTTCATTTCCGGTTTGTGAAACATGGGCCTCTAGAGATTTGTCATTTGTAATAAAGTGCTTTGCTTAAACCTCTCCTGACACTGTACAGTAGTTGTAATAAGAGAACCCGTCTAATAGAGCAAACACCTGAAATGCTAATGATTTTAAAACCGGTTTTGCTCAAGGCGCTCTGAAATCATGGCTGGGTGTTTTTCTTCTTCTTCTGTCTACATACACAGATGGATGGATAGACGGAAAGGAAAATGCCCTGAAGTTGTTTGGAATGAGCATAATGACAGTTGACACTTTTCACTTTAATTCCACAAACCCCCACCCCCACTCTCTCGGTCTCTCTCCGGGCCCCCAGCAGGATGTTGTCGACGCTGTGGCGGTTGAGGGAGCTGCTGTGGCAGGACTGGCTGTGGTTCCCTGAAGGCCTGGGCTGGGCCGACCTGCAGGACCACGACGGCAAGGTGTTCCCCAAAATGGCCGACCTGTGGTTCACCATCCCCGTCGCGGTGTGCTTCCTGCTGGTGCGGCAGGTCTTTGAGAGGTAGGCCGTTGTTATTCAAAGTGACACACACACACACACACACAGTAAGCAAAGAATCCCCACAATAATGAGAAACCTGTTTTTTTTTTTCATTGGGCGTCTGCAAATATGAGGAAATAAATAGTTTGCTACAAGCTTTCATTTCTTTGTCTAGTGTAGTTTGTTCAGCTCTCTGTGTTTGCCATGCAACGAGTAGAACCGGATGTTGCCATTGATTTTAAAAAAATAAATAAAAGTTAATCATGAATTCCACACCACTGCACCGCCGTCGCACCTGACATGCTCTCTGCCTTTTCAGGGTGGTGGCCACGCCTGTAGCGGCCCTGCTCGGAGTGAAGGACAAACATCGAGTCAGCGCGGCGCCCAATCCTGCCCTGGAGGCCTACTTCTGTCGTACATCAAAGCACCCCCAGCAGGTGTGTGGGTGGGTGGGTGGCTGGTGGTGTTGCTGGTTGTAGGAGAGGGTCCAGGGAGTCCCGTGGCCCTTTGCCGTGCACATGTGCTGGCTAGGCTTGCCTCGGTTTGACTCCCCAGTGGCTGGGATTTGCATCTCCATTACAACACAGGGCTACCCAGCACCAAGGTGTGTCTTCAAGCGATGACGCGATCGCCTCGAGTCGATGACGTTTCAAAGCTAGTTTGCTGTTTACTATTGCACTGTGCAATGGACGGCTGTTTTTGAACTGCTTTTAACTACGGTAGAGCTACTGGGATAGGCCTACACTTCTATACAGCGGTTTAATTTTATATCCATTGGGAACATTTTGAAACATGAGCCGTATCCGGTTTAATCGCATTTTAGTCAGGGCTATTGTCTGGGGCAGGGTACTTCTGTAATTCGCCTTTTGTGTCGAAGTATTGACTAAACGGCGGCTCTATAGAGAGGAGGGCTGCTGCCCTTCTGCTTCCAAGCTTGGAAGCCCCGTCTCCTGGGCAGGTAGACGGGACTAAATAGACACGCGGGATGCGTACCATCTCCTGGGCAGGTATAACACCGCTAGACACATGGGACTAATACCGTCTCCTAGGCAGGCATATGCCACTAGACACACAGGGCGGTCAGGAGTTAGTACCGGTGATGGCGTCAGAATGCTGTCATTCGCAGCCAGGAGTGGCAATGGAAGAGCCCCACTGTGGACTCGCACTGAGGGGCAGACTCTGAGAAATGTAAACAAAATAGGCAAATTAGGCAAAATAGGCAAGTAAACAGCAAATAGTCAAATAAACAGCATATTTTCATATAATCAAGTAGGCATTTCAACAACAAGGCAATATAAAAACCAAACACTTTTCATTTTTAAGGCAAATGACAACAGGTTCACGCTTAATTCTATCGGACAAAATCCAAATCCTCAACAAAAACCTCTTCTAATATCATTCACTGAGTTCTTCTGTATCGTTCTCTGTGTTTGAAACTTGTCTCTGTTGCTTGTCGACCACCAGAGCTGCATAGAGACTTTGAGCAAGCAGTCGGGCTACTCTGCGCGACAGGTCCAGCGGTGGTTCCGGCGGAGGAGGAACCAGGACCGGCCCAGTAAGGTCAAGAAGTTCCAGGAGGCCAGGTGATCTCACAGGGTTTTTTTAACGCAGAAAAAAAAAGAAAAGGAGACCGTTGTCGTTTTTCTTCTCTGTTGCGTGATAAACTATGTGTTCTGTATACTATAGCCACCCACTGTACATGGGCAGTTTAATCTGTTGGTTCATCATGAAGTTGAACCATACCCGTGATGGCAAGAATGGAATTAATTGTGGTCACTGTTAATTGGCGACTCATCATACATACAGAAAAAGGAACACTTAATGTACATGCCTATATGGAGTGTATTGAGGAACCAAAAGTTAAACTACTTTAAGACAAGTGTTGAAATACCACTGCTGAAGTCTCCCTATTGTTTTGCATCTGGTCAGATATCCAGAATTCCTTATTTACTTCCCACGAGCCGCATGTTTCTATTGTGTTTTTTATGTTTGTTTGTTTGTTTGTTTGTTTACATTGTCCTGGTTTTCTGAGGTTGCTGTTCATTCTTTTACAGTTGGAGATTTACCTTTTACCTTCTTGCTTTCTTTGCTGGCCTATGGGCTCTCATCGATGTGAGTATTGTCACGTTTTCATCGTCTACGATCACTTTTTACATTTTAACCAACGGCCGTTAATGCATTTTGGGGCAGATACGGATCATTGCTTAAGTTCCTGAATGTTCTCCGTAGCGGAGAAATGCAATCTTGTGACTGGAAGTTTGATACTTCCGTAACCACAAATCATAACACATTACTGACTGAGTGAGACACATTAACTTAGAAAGGCGGTCTTTCTTCACATGCCTTCAACACAAATGAGTTCACCAACAGTGAGGGTCTGAAGTATAGTCACTTTGAGCCAATAAGAAATGGGGTTTATGGGTAATGGATTTTAGAAAATAATTATTTGAAAGTCCAGTGCATTTAATTTTAATCTCCTCCGGATATGAACACACCAAGCAAGAAAGTGTCCATCTCTTGTGGAGACGAGGGTCGACATTAACGCCTTTTTTGAAACGTCTTTGATTTGGAAATTCCAACGGTTATGAATTCCTCCGTCTAATTTCTCTCACAGAAACCGTGGTTTTACGATATGAAGGAAATGTGGAATGGCTTCCCTAAAATGGTATGGCAGCTTTTTTTAATAACACCCCCCCCCTCCAATCATACTCCCCTTTTACTTGGAAATCAAAATATCGTAAATGAAATTGTTATTGACTGCTGTGTTACGCCCCCCCCCCCCCCACCTCCGGTCTCAGCCACTGCTTCAGTCCCAGTACTGGTACTACATGTTGGAGCTGGGCTTCTACGTCTCGCTGCTGTTGAGCGTGGCGACGGACGTCAAACGCAAAGTAAGTGAAGAATGAATGAACTCCTCTCCACATTATCGGCCCACTTTCGCTAGCAGCGTCAGCGACAACAACAACAACAATGGCAACAAAACCCCCTCCACTTCCATTAGGATGAATCTGAACAGACTTCAGACGTCCGCTCTGCGAAATAAAAAGGGGAGATCGGGCTGTTATTGTGTATTTGTGGTCGGAGATGAAGTATTTTCCCCCCCACCCCACCCAAGAGGCCCTCGATGAACTGGTGCGTGGGCGAGCCGTCAGCCGTGAAGACGTAATAAAAGTTAATGGCGCCACTCTACTACCCCTTCCGTCTCCTATATCGCGGATATCCATTACATTCTCGGGGGCTGGGGGGGGGGAGGGGGCTACAGTTGAAAGAGACGCGCCGCTGTGTGTGGTGTGTGTCTGTCTTTTTCATAGTGTCAGTGTCTACTACTTTCATTGCGATCGAGGCGCCGACCTTTCCGTAGTCACGGCGGGTTTTAAAGCGGTAGCAGCAACTACTAGCCCAGCTGGTTAATCTGTGACGGGGAGCGACGTGGAAGAAGAGCTCCGTGGTGACTGTGCTCTCACCTCGCTGAGCACACTTATACAAATAAAAAAAAAGGTTATTATTCATCTCCCCGCCTGGTGCTTTTGTAACATGATTTTAACAAAATGGGGTGGGGTGGGGGGCAAAAAGGTCTGATCTCAATAGTTCCTCCTGATCCACGGGTGGGGTTGGGGTTTGGAGGGCTGCAGTGAAAAGCCTGTGTTGTTGTTGTTGTTGTAATTGGCCCCCGCCTTTCAACGACCGGGTTTCATTAGCTCGGGTTTTGTTTGCATTGTTTTCTGCTCGCTTTTGTGTATTTTTTTTTTTTTAACCGGGATCTTGTTTCCAACCTGGCACAGTTAAAAGGCTTTCTCATTCGCTGCTTCCTGCAAGGCGTTAATCATTTGTAAAGGCGTCCGTCCTGCTAGGGCTAAACTCTACTGCGGAGATCAATGTGACGTGAAAACAAAATAATGTAACTATTTCTTTGTCTTGTGTGGTTGTTTGTTTGTTGTTGTTGTTATTGACACTGTATTGTGTGTGTGTGTTGCGCGTTTCTCTGCAGGATTTCAAAGAGCAGATCGTTCACCATGTGGCTACCATACTGCTCATCAGCTTCTCGTGGCTGGTGAACTACATCCGCGCCGGGACGCTGATCATGCTGGTGCACGACACGTCCGACTCCCTCATGGAGGTATTTGTGTGTGTGTGTGTGTGTACTGTAACGTCATTCTTGCATTGGTTCTTTTCCTCTGCATGCGGTTAACCCTGCAAAAGTGGAATGCTGATTTATTAGTCGTCCTATCTGCCTGGACCGATAAACATTAGAGGTCGATTTGAATAGATAACGGGAGCCCTAAATACAATATAATGATGCCTTGTGTACAGATAAGAATGTATAGATAAGAAGATGGTGATTGTGAAATAATTTGTTCGATAATTACCGTATCAGTTTGCTAACGCCTGACTGAAATGCGTTTTTATAACTGAATAACACTAAAGCCCCCTACACAAGTGTGGTCTATCCCATAATATTTCCTGCAGGCAGTCATGTGTGAATGGGGTCACGTGTGAATGGGAACAGGGAAACAAAATCGGGATGCTTTCACATGGAGCCAACGAATGACAACTTCAACACAAGACTCTGCGGATGATGTATTTGAATCCGCGGCGATGCTTTTCGGGTGATTCCACAAGGACATCAATACAACTTGCTTGCAGACGAGCTCTGTTTTTCAAGAACCGCACAGATTCAGAACTAAGGGAGCGGCTGTCGGTTCTTCTTCTGTTGAGTTTTTATGACGGCGGGCATCCACAAGTGTTGCATTACCGCCATCTGCCGGACTGTCCCTCGACCCGTTTATTCCGGGATTGCGATAATGCCGTGTGAGCGGACGCCAAACACCAGACGTAAATGTCCCGGAATGTAGCTGCATGTGTGAATGGCGAAAAAACCCACCAGCGGCACTGTGGTGGAAATCTGTTAACTAATAAAAACAACTGTCACCAGTGGATTTTAGACCAGTATAGTAGACAAACATTTATTAAATATCAAATGCATATAATCAGCGCTGATGGGTTATTCTCAGTCAGACACACTAACAGTGGGGTCTGAGAGCGAAGTAGCCAAAGAGACAAAGGTGTTTGAGTCTTATAGTCATTTTCCCACCCAAACATGGCAAGCTGTACAATATAATCTACAAGGCCAAAAATAGAAAAGCTCTCTCTCTCTCGGACCGTTCCCACAACATCAACCAGGTGTCAACAAGACAAAGGGGGCATAGAGGAGACTTGGGCCATAGAGACTTCAATGTTTCCTTCTACTATCAGGGCACGGTGTGATCACTTCATGGCGAGACACTAATGTGTCCTTGAAAGCAGATGGTTTGTAGTGAACTGAGACTTATATGCATGCATAATACGTGACTTTACTTATGTATGTAATTTTCCATTACAGCACCGACGAGGTTGTCCCAGTAGTTTACCGGGAACTGAAATGTGTGAAAGGGGCTTAAATGGCAGCAACGGCAAAATAAGTGCACTATGTTGGACAGTGACTATATTGGTGGAACTATGGACCACAGCTTTTAGTTAATAACCTTCCTATTTGTGTGCTTCTACAAATCATCTCTTCCATACACGTGTCGACAATGAAAAAGTTCTGCCAAGGCACGAATGAATGAGTGATGAATTAATTAAATGATGAATTAAACGGTATACCGTCCTACAGGTCAAGGTCTGCCTTCTAGAAGCCAACTGCCCAAGAGTGTGACCCTGTGTCTTCTCCTTCTGTCTCTCATTTTTATTTGCAGTCTGCCAAGATTTTCAATTACGCAGGTTGGCGAAGAACCTGCAACTTCTTCTTCACCGCGTTCGCTGCAGTATTCATCGTGACACGACTGATCATCCTCCCCTTCTGGTAGGAAAGAGCACACCTTGTTTACACGTTTTAGTGTTCATTAGTTCATTAGTATCACTTTTTTTGGGGGGGGGGGGGGGGGTGTTACTGGGATGCCTCTGCGCGCCTCCCACATCCTATTCGAGAAACAAAGAGGAAGAGCGAGAACAGTAACATTATCTAGCCGCTGCCAATAATCAGGCGTAGCATCACAGCGCCTTTTGTTTTCGCCGTGTCAATGGGCTTTTTCACTCGCCCACGTAGGTTTGGTTCTGACTGGGCCCCTCTGTTCTGATCCGCCGTTTCTGTGTGTTCACTTTTTCCCCCACCCCCCCTCCCCACCCCCCTTCCTATACCATCACCACCACCACCAGGATCATCCACACGACGTGGGTGTACCCCCTGACCCTCTACCCGCCCTTCTTCGGGTTCTACTTCTTCAACGGGCTGCTGGTGGTGCTGCAGTGTCTGCACATCTTCTGGGCAGTCCTCATCCTGCGCATGGTCGTCAAGTTCCTGCCGGGAAACGTGAGCAAAAAACGCCACCCCCCCCCCCCCCCCGAGTTGTTTCACGTCTCCCTCCGAATTAGTCTTGTGTGAAAGCGCCCACGGGGGCCTTAATACCACTGTATGTTAAAGGCCTTTGACAAATATGTACATTACACGGTGTGTTAATTTTGTACACAGAGCCGCGCCTAATTTATCATTAACGGAGCGACGTGTATTTCTAGTGCTGTCTCTGTCTGTTTTTAAATTGCAGCACAGCCTTTATTTGTCATTTGTCCTGCCTGTTATTTACCAAACGTAGTATGTAGTAGTTTGCTAGCTAAAGTTTGCGCTTAGATTTTTTTTTTTTTGTGAGGGTTGGCGGTGGATCAGGTTGAACTGAGATGGACTCTCTGGACTGGCTATTTATTCATGGTCTTAACGTTGCATATCCAACATTCATTTTGAATATTTGATTTGAGGTTTTATCATCAGAATGTGTTTCGTCAAGAGCTGTGCAACAGAGCAGAAGAGGGCAAGATTTTGATACTAAGCAACCCAAAAAAAACTATCAGAAATGAGCCGGGACCAGTCAAATCCCAAATTGTCTCATCCAGAGGCAGGCGCGGTCAACTCCCTAACAGCAGACAGATGGCTATAACATTCCGAAACGGATGACACTCAAATTAAAGCACTTTTCTTTCCATCGTTCTTTCAAAATGACATTTACATTTAGGGCATTTGGCAGACGCTTTTATCCAAAGCGACTTGCAAAGAGTACATTTGTTGAAGGAGACAGCAATATAACACTGTGGTACCTGAAGATAAGAATAGAGCTGGTTTTGAGCATTCATAGTTGCAAGGCTAATAGAACGAGTTTCATAATTGCTAGGTAGCCTGCATAATAGATGTGATAAGAGCAGACGTGCCATTCTGAGTGCATTACCAACATCTAAGAACATACAATATGCTAAACAATGCTAAGTCCTATTAATAATGCCAAGTAATGAGCATTTGTAATGTTTGTTGGAACAGATGAGGGTTTCAAACATGATGCACATTCATTATGTCATTCCACATGCAAGTAGAGGGGGGGCAGCCAGCCTGCACGTAGTATCGTCAACGCTGCCAACCCTAACCGTGTACCCGTCCACCACAGCACATCGTGGCGGACGAGCGGAGCGACCACGAGGAGAGCGAGACGGAGGGCGAGGACGCCGACCACGGCCGCAAGGAGAAGTCCAAGAACGGCCACGCACAAAACGGGCACACGCCACTGAACAACAACCACGGCAAGATGGAGTAACTCGGCCAGGAGCGGAGGAGGAGGAGGAGGAGGAGGAGGCGGCGCGCAGCGGAGATGCGGCCTCAACGTCGAGCCTTCCATCGAACGCCAAAGATCAGGAGAAATGGTTTGTTTGTGTGCAACAGTCAGGCATGCATTTCCCCCCCCCCCCCCCACCCCCAGCCTCCCCCCACCACACACACACACACACACACACACACACACACACACACACACACACACACACACACACACACACACACACACACACACACACACACACCTCAATACTCAATACACTGTGTGTGATATCAACGATACTTGCGAATAACCTACTGAATTCCAAATGCGCCTTTTTGTCTGTCTTGTTTAGTTTAGAAAAGCCACGTCGTCCATTGCACCTACTCTGTAGATTACAGTAAATTGAAACAAGGACACAAACGAGAGAGTATTCCACTGCAGCGGAAAGCCAGCAGTGGCAAAAGAAAGACTTGTTCATAATTTTTTTTGTTTTCTTTTGATGGTTATAACATAGTGTTTTATGTTATCAGAAATCCCCTTCTTCGAAATGTGTCCTCCATGTTTTCAATAGTGGGTGTCGTCCAGTCTACCCGAGGGGCTCCCCCACCTCCCCTCCGTCCTCCGTCCCCCCCTCGTAGCGTTCTGTTCTCGGTCACTGAAAACAGTTCAGTGGTGGGGGGGGGGGGGGCTTTTTACGGTCCTCCAAAACATTTCTGCTGCCTTTCTCAGTCTGTTGTGACTCCATTTCTTAAGCGTAATGAAAGTGAGCGCTAGACTAAGAGAACTAAGAGACTAAAAGACTAAGACGAATGAATGAATGAGTGAATGAGTGAGTGAGTGCGATCGCGATGATAGTTTTCGCTCGACTCGACCACAGTGGCATGTTTTAGTCCAGTGCCATGCATTGAGCACTAACACTGCCATGAAACGATGAGGTACTGTCTGTCTGAGGACCATAAATATGTGTAGCCGGGGAGGGGGGGGTTGATTTACCAAAAACAGAGCAGGTATATTGTAAACGTAAATTAATCTAGATGCAACTTGCCTTCAAAGTTTTTTTGTTGTTGTTGTTTGCCAGGAGAACGGTTGCTTCACTTGTTACCAATGTTTTCAAAAACAGGAATTAGCCAGTGTTGATAAAAACAATAAATATGTCTATTTTTTCCAATGTTGCGTACAAAAAAAGTGTCCATGTTAACGATGTTGAAATTGTTTTAATAAGTGGCGCGCTACGTTGCCTTGGCGACGTGTGTTGGAAT
This sequence comes from Coryphaenoides rupestris, assembly GCA_002895965.2. Classification (NCBI taxonomy): domain Eukaryota; kingdom Metazoa; phylum Chordata; class Actinopteri; order Gadiformes; family Macrouridae; genus Coryphaenoides; species Coryphaenoides rupestris. The sequence goes on from PIJE02000186.1 coordinate 215,417, forward strand.
GGACGTGTGGATGCTTGTCGTTTTGGGATGCGCAAAAGTCGACAGCTTGAGAGCATTTTAAATTTTTATTTTTGTTTATTGTTGTCCTAGTTGTATGATTTTATTACTTTTGTATGTTGTAACTTGCTTTAAATCCAGTCAACTAAACAAGTAAGAGTAAACTGTCATCAATAATCAGTTCTTTATTCAAATGTCCAATTGTCTTTTTTTTTTTTTTTTTAATCAGTGTTAATTTGCCTTTCCATCCAAAGAAGCACTTTACGGGTTTCCTTTTTGTGGATCAAATTTGACATAAAATACAAATTACCATGTTTAATAACACCATGTGATTCAAACTAGATCCACGCTTTGTTCAGACTGGGCTGGATTATGATTTAAGTTTACAGTTTTTGTTTTCAAAATATTTATTTAGTTCCTTAATGTTAACGTCACACAATATTATTTCTCTTGCTGCAATTCTGTTTGAAAATACAGGCTTAAATCTTAAAACTAAAATGTAAGCAAAACATTTTGTACATGTCCATAGTCATTTGCAAGTGCCTTCAGCATGGTTTAAAGCTTTATGTGTTAAAAAAAAAAAAAAGAAGAGATTGTATAGAGATTTCTCTAATCAAAATCATCAATCTTTGAAATGTTTTCTATTACAAAATCTTATATCCTAACTTGTCACAAACACTTTGCACTGTAATGCCATGGCCCGGTTGTAATATTATTTGTTTGCCAATACCTGCAATGACCCAATGTGTGTTAAATGTGGCTCCCTCCTTAAAACCTTATCTTCTGCAATAGTGTTTTTATTTTGTATTTTGCCATGTTGCCGACTTATAAGATAAACAATATTGTAGATAAAGTTTGTGTCCTGGTTTGTTTGTTTGTTCTGTTGTCTTATCAATTGATACGTCAAATGTTTATATTATCACAACTGGGATGTGATTGTTTGGAAAGTACGACTGTTATTTTAGACTTGGTTTAAGTTGTATCTTATAGGTTTAGCATCAAATTATATTGACGTTGAGACAAACTTATAAGGAAAAGTTGCTTCGTTTGTTTGATTTAGTTGGTTGTACATTACCTTACCGTTTGTTGGTTTATGCTGCCTGTTGAACTCGTCTGGAGTTTACTCGCTGTCTTAAAGCCTTGTTGATTACATATGCCTTCAGCAATAACTACTCAACGTTCTTGGTGGGACCTGGTCAAGATAGGATTTCATGGTTCAAAAAGTTGTGTACAAGATGGTTCCAAAAGTGTCAAGTGTCCCTTTGTGAAGTCCCTCTGCAAAAACACCACAAAAGAAACATTTCCCCCAGCGGTGGTGTGTATGTTTAACGGCGGGGGACATGCGAGCCGTGGGGAAGGAAAGCAAGCAAGTCGACCACGACAACATTAGACGACCATTGTTGTTCGCACCATTGTAGATGGGGACCCAATTATATTTGACCGGTATTATATGTAAGAATTAGTGCATTCTGAGCTCCGTGGGTTGAGACAATAACAATCAGAAAATAATGTTAGTTCTAATCATAATTAAACCTTGTACACATTTAAATATTTATATATGTTTTAAATTATCCACACTTACATGTTACTTCCCGCGAAATCCGACCCGACTCAAATATTAGAGAAATCGGCCCAAAAACTGTTCTACGCAACAGAGAGGTCAGGGAAGCTCTCGTGTTTTAACTTCAACCACAACCTGCTCACAAACTGGCAATTTAAAGCGATTTGTGCTGTAAAATCCTACATGTAGTCCCTGAACGGATTCATTATTCTTACATACAGCACCTTTAAATATCTGATGGCTAATCTAGTCGAATGGCAAGTCTAATAATTAAATGCGTTTTTTAAATCTCAACTATATACTATTTAAAGAAGTTTGGCAATTTGTGACTTTGTTTACTAGATAATTGGTTGCATATTTGTTGCATATTTGATCCATGCCAAAAGTATTGATAAAAATATTCTATTATTTATATCTTTTTTTTTTTCTTTCCTGTGGCCACCACCTAAAATCCCTTTTGGTTAATTGCATATGGTGCAGGATCACTTTACTCCAGTACTGTTGGCCTCCTCTCTGACTGTTCCTCAATACCGGCGGCCAAACCAGCAACAATCTCCTTTCTAAATTGCCGGGGTCGATTTCCTCTCTCGTTCGCGCCTCCACAATTTGATTGCTAATGCGTCTCCGATTTCCTCGTGGCCTGCGGGTGGACTTTCCTTGTTGTTACCCCCATCCAACCCTTGGCTCAGCCCTGCCCCCCCCCCCCCCCCAACACCCCTCTCCCCTTCCAGACGGCTGCTCCTCTAAATATTACCCCCGCATCACGCTATGGTTTCGCCGCCGTCATTGACCGTGTCTTCGACGTGTCTTGCTTCGACGAGACTGGCTCGGTGTCACCTAAGGTGGCCTGAGTTATGGCAACCGTGTGAAGTGTAGTAATGGGTCCCCGCTGACAGCAAGACAAAGGCCAGCCGGGGTGCGTGATTCACCTGTGGACAGTGCGGGCCCGTTATTCAAGTCCTGCTAAAGTATTAATAAAGGTTTTACACGCCAGGGGGAGGCTGACTGGCGCGTACGCATAGGTCCAAGTGCGTTGGAACCAGGGTTTTGCACGCGACTGTACCTGTGTGAGGGGCATTTTGTAGGGCTGCTCGGCTTTCCTTTGATGATCACGTGAGGAGGAAGTGGGGGGAGTTTTAGTAACAAGATGATTGTCTGGTTTATGTAACTCTAGTCAGTAGGGCGCTGTGGGGACACGGTGTGCACGAGAGAGATGACATGAAGGGGTCTGGGAAAGGTGGGAGAAATGTGAAGAGCGAAGGGCTTCTGCCTTGACACAGGTAAGAGCGAGGATGACGATGTGTTGACCTTTCCCTTATCTATTGGAATTTGTCTTCATAGTTTTATGATGAATGGCTGTTTTGCCTTAGTTTTGTCCTTTGCCCTTGTCTTCAAGTTCATCACGCAGTCTGAGGTGATGAAACATTTCTAATATTAACTACTAATGTAGTTGAATGTGTAATTGACATGTTTCAGTAATGATTGAAGGGCTTTGTCCCTGTAATGTATTCAGTCAATATCGTGTGATGGAAAATGGTTAGCGTGAAATTGAAAAGTTTCAGAAAGTTGTTTGGAATCTTCATTTTGACCATTATCTCTCCTCACAGGGGACTTTGACAGGAGAGGACCCAGCCTCATGCAATACGAGACACTAATGGCCGCTAGGGTTACATGTGCCCATCAGTGATTTTCTTTTTTTTTTTTTTTACAAGATCCTTGCCATTTGGACTACTGTTTAGTTACCTGTCCCTCAGAGACCCTGTGTGTATCGCTTCCTCCAACACAAGAACAGACGAAACACAACGGCCTCTATGAGGAGTTAGACTCGACCCTTCCAGTCCCTCACAGACACCGCCCCCCCCTCACCATGGAGCAGGCCAAGCGTCTGCCGCCGGCCCCGGTGGAGATGGACGTTGACCTGGGGTTCGCCATCTTCTTCCTGTTCGTCCTGTGCTTCTTCCTGCTGGTGACGATTGTGCGATGCGCTCAGACGGTCTTGGACCCCTATGGCTCCATCTCCACCTCCACCTATCAGGAGGAGCAGATCACCTGAGAGAGAGCGAGTTGAGTCAGGACTAAATCCTGAATATAAATTGATGGATAAATAGAGATATATCTTCTGTATACGTGTGTACGTGTGTGTGTGTGACAGTCAGTCAAACTGCCTGGATCTACAGATGCATACAATCAAGCCTACACTGATGTGTGCTTTTGGCATGTTGATCTGTGACTTGTATATATCATAAAATGATATATACTAACCCTATTTAGGTAACTAATGGCCGTTACCACACTCTGATTACTAGTTCATTAAGTTCATCAAAAGCAGTGAAAACTGTCCTGGCGAGCAATAATGTGCGTTTAAGAAACGATTCTGGCTGAATACTGACTTTAGCCTATGTTGAGGTTAAAGTGGTAATTCTTACAAAATACAAACGCTGTGAATGAGAATTCTGAATGTAAGTTTATATGAAGTTGTCCAATAAATGGATGATAACCACACTTTTATATAATGTATATATTTTCTGTGTTCATCTTGATATGTAAAAGTAAAGAAATGCATCTGTGTCAAAAGGATGTGATCGAACAGCTGAACAGGCAGAATGGTAAAATCAGTACAAGAGGGGCCTGTAGGCCTATTAGTAATTGCGATTAGTAATTTCATAAGATAAGATAAGATAGAACATTATTAATCGCAAAGGAAATTCTTGTGGTATCATGTGGTATAATCAAAAGTATGAATACTTTACCCAGCAGTATTTTGCTGATTTGCCGAAACATCGCCTCTTATTCTTGCCATATATTCAGCAAATTGCATTTGTTCAGCTGACAAGTGTATTGTGATGGAAAATGGGAACATTCACTCCTCCACATTCCATGTTAGGCTGAACTCTCTGCTTCAGAGAGGTGACTGAGGTCACCTCGCCTTGCCTTTATCTCGACTGAATCTGAGGCTCTGTTCATAGTTATCTCAGGGCTTGTAGATGTAATAGGAAACACAGAATCAATGAATGTGTACTGACTGGTGTTGCAGGAGCTCCTGACAGCTGAGAGCTCTCTTTAACCTGTGAGCCTTGACCAGTATACACGATACTGAACATATATAATACAGTATATCTCAGTATCCACCTATTCATATTCAGTTAAACAGGTTGTTGTAATCTAATCAATACGTGTGTATGGTGCCTGATTTACACCATTATACCAAAGATGTGAGAATAATAAGGGTTGAATGGTAACTGTTTTGTACCACGCAATCTTCTGACTTCACTATACTTCACGACTGAAGACATTGTAGCGTTTACTGTACGAACTCATATTTATGAAGACAAACAGACACACACGCAAAACCAACCGGGTGACGTCACATCTGAAACGTCCCACTTGTGACTACGGCAGGCGGAGCGGGACGAAACGAACCGTCTTCGCGCGCGCGTGTGAGACGCAATGGCGGCCGGTAGAAGCGGTCCACTTCACAACAAAGCATTGATTTTTTGGGCCGAGCGTTACGACACACGCGTGTAGTCACGGCACATCTGCGGTGTCGGACTTGTTGTTGTTGTTGTTATTTTAGTCACATCTTTGGTGGTGGTGGTGGAGGTGGAGAACATCTAGAAAGTCCTCGAAAAAGGCAAGACGGCTCCCTACCGCATACAACTGACTTCGAGTCGTTGTGTCAAGCCGTGTGTTGGCGTCGTCTTCTTACTCCTGGTAAACCAGCAGCGCATGGTTTGGTTTGGTTTGGTTTTGGTTTTGGTTTGGTTTAGTTTAGGACCGCTGTGATGGAGGGTGCTGAAGACGAAGTGATGGAGGTGACGCGGGAGGAGCTCCACGCCTGGATCAGACGGGAGGTGGAGGTGGAGGTGGAGAGGTATGTGCTGGACCTGAGGGCTGAGAAGGACCGGTGCGGGCTGCTGTTGGAGAAGAGGCAGAGGCAGAGAAACGGCCTCCTCAAGCTCTCCCAGTGAGTATCTATCTATCTATCTATCTATCTATCCCTCCATCCATCCATCCCTCCCTCCCAGGACCTACCACCTCATCTCATGCAGCACACTTTTCCATTCAAGGAATCTTCTAAGCTCTTCAAAGTGATGCTCTTCAATATACTTATTATAGCCTAGCATTGGTGTCTGGTCTGTGCACATGTGTTGAGTCAATGATTACCATTTGCAGTAGGATTTGAAGAGAGCGACATTCAAGACCTCATGATTGCTGTGTTAATAGAACCAGTTTCAAGCAATCATAATGACAGCGTCTTGATTTACCCAACGCCCGACTGCTTAGATAAGTCAGTAAGATGTTGAGCCCCTGCTCATGATCATTAACTCAGCCTTTGGATCAGTGACATAAAGTGGATGACCATTGCTGCTGGTGTGGCGGAAATCTGAGTGGTAAGATGGTAAGATCTGGACAACCCATCGTGTATTTGGAGTTGTATGATGTATTTGGTGTTGCCGTGATCATGACTGGATTCCTGGCCACCCCACTTGACGGCTACCAGCTTGCTCTCCAGCCAGCACCCCACCACAATATTACTTTATATTACTAATTTATCATTTGAACTTTGTCGCTTACAATTGTTATGTTTTGTTACCCCTTTTTATGCCCCGTATGACACCCATTGCAAATCAAACCATCCCTGGAAGGAGGGATCCAACACTCTGCGTTCCTTCTCCAGATTTCTTCCTTGTGAATTAAGGGAGTCGTTTCCTTGCCTTTAGGGGGGTGTCATAATCACTTGGCCCATAATCATATGACCTGTAAAGCCCTTTGAACTGTAACTGACTGACTGTGATTAAGGGCTATACAAATAAAATTGACTTGACTTGACTTGGAGTTGACATTGGGCACAGATGGTCACCCAAGGCTAAGAACTATCTGCCGGTCGCAGAGAGCAGACAGTCTGCCGGTTTGTCCAATGCTAGAAGAGGATGGAAAAACGTAAGCCGTCTGTATTTCGCCATTGACACTGGTGACACACTGGTTGTGCCGCCACAGGTCAGTGGCCGACTGTGAGTTGGTCATCCGGCAGCTCTACAGCCTGCTGGGCTGGGACTACAAAGATGAGGATTCTGAAGCTGAGGACGAGCCCCCTCCCTTGGGAAGCAATGCCGTGGAGGAGCCCTCTGTTTCCATGCCCGGTGCTGATGCTGAAGGAGATCCCATTGAATGTGGTAAAGAGATCACTTATTCTTTTTTTATATATCATCAATATCAGCAATGTCACACCCATTAATATGCCCTGTTAAGGTGATGGTAATGCTGACGAAAGACAACGCTATGCAAAGTCTAATAATGTATCTCACAACCATCTTACTAACACTGCTTGAATGGCAAGGTAAGTGCCTTGTCTGGTGTTGGTGAATGATGCTGGTGTTAAAGGGGCCCTATTATATCGCCAGGTGTGATCAGCCATGACAAGCCGTTTCAAAATTGTCACGTGACTAAGATTGTCATTGTGATGAATTGACATCATTAGTGGGAGTGTCCACCAAGATGTATGCTGACTAGATCAGTTTAGCAGTTGGTAGCGTCCACTGGGTAGTCTGATATCTGGTCTATGATAAAATCATGCTCACGCTCACATATAATGCACACTGTGTGTGCATTATGGGGTATTGACGCACACCTTCCGGGCCAATCAGAAAAGAGTATTCACCCAGACCATGGTATAACAATAAATGATAGTACCCTCACTCCCAAGCCCGAAGTAGATCATGTACAATAACCATACACATACAACTTTCCACCCACACAGATGACCTATTGTTTGTTCTTTCTTTCTTTCTAGATGAAAAATCCAAATTGGAGCACATGCTGGTCCCATCAGAAGCTTCTTCAGCTCCCCAGGAAATGGATAGTTTTTTGCAGTCGTCGTGCTCAAGAACAAGACCTGTCTGTGGCAAACGGCGCCACGCGCTGCGGGGGGCAGAGGTCTCCAGTCTGTCAGCACCAAAGAGGCAGCCGGTGGTGGTGATCCAGAGGCTCTCTGCACACCAAGTACGCTCCGCTCTGCTTCGTCTGTCACCAAAACCGCATGATGCTGGTGGTTGTAGTGATGTTGACCACCATGATGATGCTACTACTGCTGCTGCTGATGATGATGATCCTGCTGAAGACCTCACCGATGACGAAGTCGACGACGAAGTCAACGACAAAGACTGGGGGTTCACTGGCAGTGATTCGGATTGTACTTCAGATGACTCCTACAAAGTAACGGCCCCCACACGTGCTCGGAAAACTAAAACTCCTTCACGGATGAGTGCGAAAGACAGCAAAGCAAAGATGAGATCAAAGTCTGTCACAGCGGAAAGGCAAAATGGAGGTTGGTTCTGTCAAACTTCGGAAAACAAATTCCATTCAGGTTCTAGAACTTTGTAGAAATTGAAAAGTTTTATCCATTTAAAAGTGGTATTCATTTGACATGAATACCCACTGTTAGTGGGTATTCATTCACACACCCATTCACACACAAGTGCTAACAGCAAAGAAAAGACGACGACTCCAGGTTGATTCCACAAGTTCTATCACAGCGTTATATTATAGCCAGTAATATGTAAATATTGTTTTTTTATCATTCATTCAAGGCTGTGATTTTGGAACCAATAGATCGGCACCACTTATATCATTACAAAAGCATGGTTGATATTCAAGCATAACGGTTTTCATGCGTTTTTGTCCAGGCACTCTGTCGCTGCCGCCTGCCAAGCCACTGAGCTCTGGGATCATGGTGTCCTCCGTCTCCCAGACGTTGGCCCTCGGCACCTCCACGGAGCCCCCGGACCTCCTGGAGCAGAAGATCAAGCTGAAAATGAAGGTGCTGGCCAGACGCAAGACCGGAGTGTGGCTGCCGGGAGAAATAGTGGAGATCCTTTCAAGGGGTGAGGGTGCGGAAATCCGATGCGGATCACTGATTCAACATGAGCTCGACGTTAGGCTTGTTCCTGCTAGTAAGACTTGTCTCGGTGTTGCTGCCCTTTGAGAACCGCTCACACAAACCACTTCACACTCGACACTGCACTTCCCGGGGTCTTCAGCAATACACCCGCCAAGTGTGACGTTGATCGGATGAGCGGTTGTCGAGAGTTGTTGCGTCCGGAAATGCACTCGCAGACATTTTGTTTTTTCGCGCATGCAAAACACGCCGTGCCAGGACATTGCTATGTCTGCCGGCACAGTAGCGAGCAGGGGAAATGTCCGTCGTTCTTACATATGAGGTCTCAAGATGTTTATTGAACATACTAAAAATATAATCCACAACCACCCATAAAAATCACAAATTGTACAACAATCCAAAAGGTCTATGCCTCCAACATATGTGTCCTCCCCGAGGTTAACGGCTGATGCAAATAGATTGTTGTTGATTGTTGTTTTTAGTTTACATTTGAAAGCGTCAACCGAGTTAGCCTCTCGAATTTGGATAGGAAGATGATTCCAGAGAAGAGGGGCTTGGTAGGAGAAAGCCCTGCCACCTACTGAAGAGCTAGTTATTTTTTAAGTCAGGAGGCTGGCATTTGGTGAATGTAGAGCCTTGGCAGGTATATATGGGGAGTGACTAGAGGTGATGAGTAGGAATGGCGCAAGTTTGTGTAATATTTTGTTTGGAGTCAGATCGGGCACGTACAGAGAGCCAATTTAATTAAATGAGAACAGGGGTAATATGATCAAATGTTCTTGTCCTGGTTAATATCCAAGCAGCAGTATTTTGTAATTTATTAATAGTTGACTTCAGTAAGCCAGAGAAAAGGGTTACTATATTCAAGCCTAGATGAGACAAATGCATGTACAAGTGCTTCAGCATCAGCCATGGGACGGATCTTAGCAATATTTCGTAAATGGAAATATGCTGTCTTTGTAGTGTTGTTATATTTTTCAAATGAGAGATTTGCATCAAGTAGGACACCGAGATTTCTAATGTTAGGGCTTCGTGAAATTGTGGAACCATCTATGTTTAGAGTAAAATCCCAGAATTAGTTTCTTTATAGCACTATCTTTGAATAAAAAAGAACTAGGGCTGTCAACGTTAACGCGTTAACAATTGTGATTAATCTGGAAATCTGTTTAAAAAAAATAATAATAATAATTACGCAAAGGAATTACATTACCAAGTTTGACCAAAACTTCCTCCCGTATTTCCAGTGCAGATTTATACCTGTGTTATTACATGGCAAACACAGATGAACGCGATGACTGAAGAGATATCCCCCGGTGTGTTGAATGGAAAATTCAGATTTAAAAAGCTTCCAGGTGGAGCTTTTTTTTCCAGATGCACGTATTGAGCTGCCTTTCCACTGAAGCACAACAAGTACCATCTTCGAGCAAAGCACATCTTTGCTAATGTCACCGCTAGCACTAGCACTGCCACTCAGTCAGGATCAAGCCATGTTTGTTAGACTACGCTAGCATAGTGCTAACGTAAGTCTCTCAACAAAGCAAACGGCTAAGTTAACCAACCCAATCGCTAAATGGATCGCCATGGACTGTAGCCCCCATAATCACTGTTGAAGACCAGGGGCTACAAGGCATTATCCAGATCGCCTCAGGAGACCCATCATACAAGCCACCTTTGAGGGGAACTCCCTTGTTTCCTGACATAACGGCACTCTCGAAACGGAAGCTAACGCACAGAGATGGGTCAAGTTGCAGTGGTTCAATAACCTGTAATATCTTCTCTGAAATACCACTTGCACTCATGTCACTTGTGTCCATGAACCCATTTGACCGTTCTTATATTTTCCCTGCATGGACATATCTCACACAAACAGCTATGAGTTCACGCTTTGACGCATCCTTATATTCATCTGCCATAAGGGCATAGTGGGTGTCTGGTGACTCACATACTTCTGCTTTGATCTTGCGCAACAGGAAGAAGGCTGCTGACTCCAGCAGCTTATTTTGAACATCTGGGCTCATCAAAGTTCCGTTTCTGGGCAGCTGCTCTAGACGATTTTGGATCTGTGGATCATATTTGCACAACAGTTTAAAAAAAGTTTACTTTATTGAGAGCATCTGCATGTTCCGTGTGTGCAAGCAGGGGGGGGGGTCCACTGTGACACGCGAAAGCTGTCTATCTCAAGACAACTGATAGATTCCCTCTCAGAGAGATTTGTCAGCTAGTTGTAGGAAAGGATTAGTCATAAATGCAAGTTCTTTTTAGGGATGTAACGGCCGATGTTCGCCTTGTTGACTGTTATCGGCCCTCGTAAATGGGCCGTCAGCTCCACTTGGGAAATGTCTGCACATTTTACAGAAAAGCACATCCGTCCTTATACTGTATTCCAACAACGAAAAATGTCCATACCACTTTGACGAGAAGCATCTTGATTTTCCACTCTTGACAGTGCAGGGAAATAACTTCAAGATGAAGGTGGTTCATCTACTGCTGATAAATCGGCGGGTGAACTCACATCAGGCTGACTGGGAGAGAGCACTGGCGCTGGGGCGCCAGTGCTCTAACCACGTTAACCTTCTTGTGGGCTAATGAGTCCTCTGAACTTGAACTGAGCTAAATGGACTGTCGATGGAGGCAGTGGCGTGTCTTCTTCCTCAACTCTTTTTTAAAAATGGCAAGTTAAAGAATTTTGTTTAGCCATGATTATTGTTTTAATACGACCATGTGCCGCGGTTATGTTACCGGCTTAAAAGGCAGCCCGGTCAGAACCATAGCAATTAATTACGTCCGATAGGCCGATAACAGTCAACAAGGCGAACATCGGCCGTTACATCCCTAAAAATAACTTGCATTTATGACTAATCCTTTCCTACAACTAGCTGACAAATCTCTCTGAGAGGGAATCTATCAGTTGTCTTGAGATAGACAGCTTTCACGTGTCACAGTGGCCCTTGTGTTGGCGCATATTAAGGCCTGCCTCCAGGAAGAAAAGGTGCATGTGGAACACAGATATGTTTCCTTGTGTATCCTAAGTGGTTGCGTTTGCTGCTGTCACGTTACTGTGTGACTAGTTTCTCTCCTCAAGGATAGCTTCTCCTCTCCTTTCAGCAGCGGTGGTCATATAGGTATATATGGGGGAAACTCTGTATATACATGTTGTACACCATGTGTCTAATCCAGAGTGTTGTCCTTGACAGAGGGCAAGAAGGGCGTCAAATACAAGGTGAGCCTGGAGGAGAAACCCCGCGTCCTGGTGTCCGGGCACCACCTCGCCTTTGACGTCAGCCCGCTGCCGAAGAGGTTGTATGTGGGAGCCCGCGTGGTGACCAAATACTGGAAAGACGACACATATTTCTTCTACTCCGGCATCCTGGGAGAGCTTCCCTCCAGAAAGAACCGCTTGAGGTAGAGAGCCGTGTGTGTGTGTGTGTGTGTGGGTGTGGGTGTGGGTGTGTGGGTGCTAATTGTCACTGGTCACTGCCCTGCATGGAGTGTGTATATTTTAGTAGCAGTCGTCCCAATCCTTTTAATGTTTTTTTCTTAAGACTTGTAGGGAGTCCATAACTTCTGGTTAAATCTAAAGACATGATGTGTGTGTGTTGCAGGTTCCTGGTCTTTCTCGACGATCACACTCCTACCTATGTTGGATTACCTGTTCTGCGCCTGGTGTGTAGACCATGTAAGACAGCATTTACACTTTGTATTTATACTTGGTCATATACATTCCGCACATAAATTAAATGACAACATACAACTGCCGTCAATTTCGGCAATCATGAGGGCATTGTCCTTAAAAAAAATGATGAGCTCTGTATTTTAACCTGAAGTTGTGGAGCCCCCAAAAAAACCCAGACTCCAGACTACATCTCCCTCCCCACGTCTGTGTTGCGTTGCAGTGGGGGACCCGGGGGCGGATATCCCCGGAGACGCCCACCGCAGGTTCATCGGGGAGTACCTAAAGTTGTGGCCACACCCGCCCATGGCCCAGTACAACGAGGGTCACACGCTCAACGTGGAGTGCGAGGGGGTCCAAAGGACCTGCAAGGTGCTGCAGACAGACTGCAGCCTGATGCAAGTCTTCTTCCGGGTGAGCCTTCAGTTTCCACCTGCATGTGTGTTGTGTCGTTTTTGGTATATTGATTACAGGCCTGACTGTGGAGTGTGCATGTCTTCTCTAACCCCAGCATAGCGGACACAACGAGTGGCTCTATCGAGGCTCCATGCGTCTGCAGCACTTGGTCACCATGAAGAAGGTTCTGCAGAGGAAGGACGAGGCTGAGAAGAAAAAGAAGAAGAAGACCGGCAAGAGTAAGTTTTCCTTTTTCTTTTATGTCTATGGTCTAAGAAGGTCTTCTATCATAGGTGACCTTTTAATCATGCGGCGGCACTAATATTACATCCACCGTGCACAGACTGGTTTCAGGTCGGATACTCTCTGCTTAGCTTTGTATCTTTCTATTTTTCCTTTTTTTTTCCCCCTTATATTCTGCTATCCCCTAATGTTATTTGATGTTGAGAGGAACAGCGAACTTTAAGATGCACTTCCAGTGTCTCCAGCGTACTGGCTTGCATTACTCAATTGAATCCAATTGACCCCGACACCCCTGAGGTGGGTGTACAGCATTTTAAATCCTCTACCTGTAGCCTTGATGCTCTGCCTACAAGCTTCTTTAAGAAGGTTTTAATTGCATTGTCAGATTCACTAGATAGGCAAGTGTTCCCTTCCAGCAAGTGAGTTCTCACAGGCCTTAAAAACTGCAGTTATTAAAACATATTCTGAAAAAGAATAATCTTTCTTGATTCATCAGTAATTAGTCATCAGGCCTTTATCAAATCTATTATTTCCCAAAAAAACTTTCTGGTATCACTTCTGAAGTCCAACCCCATAATAGCACTGACTCTGTTAAATTCCTTTTCATTTGCTTTTATTTTGTTTTTACTCAGTTCCCAGTTCTAGTGTTGCCAGGTGAATCAAGGGGGGGCGGAGTGGCAAATTCCTGAGATTGATGCAGCTGTCGGGGATGAGCTTGATTAGGAAGGCATACATTTGACATGTGTTTGCTCTCCCCACAGTAGGAGGCTGGGTACAGACGGAGATCCAAGGGCTGACATGAGGCAAACTCCGTAAACCCAAAGACGCCGACTGAAATTGCGATTATTGTTTGTCCTTCATTATGCCAATAGGCGATTTTTGTATTTGGTGAATAAAAGCCGTTTTCGCATCACCACAACTCCCGTGTCTCTCTCCTGGTCAAGAACCCCCTGAACTAAGCCACGGGATGTGGCTTTGTGGCAGAGACTTTGCTACAATATTATAACATCTAATTTCTGCATTTGATACGGTGGATCATAGCATATTGTTTGAAAGGCTAGAAAATTGGGTAGAGCTATCTGGTACAGCGCTGAATTGGTTCAAGTCCTCCATAAAAGACAGACTAATTTGTGTCTATTGATAACTGCGTATCTGAGCAAACCAAAATGTAATGTGGGGTTCCCCAAGGTTCAATTCTTGGACCACTTCTGTTCAAACTTTAATATGCTTTAATATGCTCCCACTCCCCAGTTGGACAGCTCCAACTGATCCAAAATGCTGCTGCCAGAGTTTAAACTAAGACTAAGAAAGCAGACCACATTACTCCAGTGCAATGATCACTGCACTGGCATCCTCTTTGCCAGAGAATTTAGTTCAAATTATCACTAGCAGTGTAGAAAGCACTACATGGGTTGTGTTTGACGGGTCAAACACATCTCTGATCTGCAGTAGTCTCTTGGAAATCTAAAAGTTCTGTTCAGTTCTGTGGCCATGTTCAGTTTTTGCCACATTTTAAAAACAATCAGATGTTGGATGCCACTTGTAGCGTGAGTGTCTTGTTTTGTTTTATTTGTCAGCAGCCACTGAAAATGCACCGAACAGTGCCACCTCTACACCGGCCGCTATGATCAACTACACGCCGCACCTCTGCAGCCCTGCCTGCCTGGAACAAGTCCGGGCCGCCGTGCCCACGGAAGAGCTGCGCAAGAGCAACCCGCTGTTCGTCCCCATGCTGTACAAGTTCAGACGGCAGCTCTTCTCGGACCCCACGGTACGCTTCTCGCTCTCTCTCTTTCTTTCTCATTTGATCTACTGGGACCAACACGTGTACTCTTAGATACATACGCATTATTTCTCTCCCGTCCATTGTTCTCCACCCTTGATGGATCATGGTTAATGTCGACAGTGTGCCCCCAAGGAGACAAAGCGGTCGTACACCATCTTCTACTACACCCCCTGCGGCCTGACCCTGAGCACCATGGCCCAGGTGGAGGAGTACCTGCACGAGACGCACTGCGACTTCCTGTCCATCGACGCCTTCAGCATGGACCCGTGCGTGTCCGTCGCCGGCGCCCACCCCCGCCCCGGGAAGATGTGCATCCCCGACCTAGCGGCCAGCTTGGAGAACAAGGCGGTGCCCTGCATCAATGAGTACAACTACCTGCGGCCGTCCAAGTTGAGCTACACCAGTGTCCGCGACACCAGCCACATCGGCGTGGATGCCAGCCTCGACTTTATGGCGGGCTGTGACTGCGTCGACGGGTGTAGGGACAGGTGTGTGTGTGTGTCCGTGTTTGCTTGATTGGCTCGTCCCAAATTGAAACCATTGCCAGCCGTGCCCCGATGCAGGCTTTATATCTTCTCATGAAGGAGGGTGGGACTTTTAATCGTGTTCCTGTTCTGTTGCGTATTTCGGATATTGCTTTCACAAATTATTTATCAAAAAGTCGAGATTTATTCTCCTTGTCTTTGTTATACTCATGTTCTCCGGGTACTGCAATGGCTCATAGGAACTAAGGGAACTGCGTTGCGGTAGACCGGGATAACCCTACAACTCATGACTCATTCAGTGTGGGCGTTATGTGATGGAAAATGGAAAAGTGTTATGAAAATCAATATGATGAAAGTTAAACCTACCTTTGCACTTGTTAAAACAAACAACTGGAGATGAGATTATGTTACTTCACATCCAAATATATTATATATTATTATCAGAATATAAATGCCTCTGTGCCTCTGCCATAAAGTGAGTCCTGCTCCTGCCGCCAGCTGACCGTCCAGGGCACCAGGTGGAGACCGGTGGACGAGGCCTGCGGCTACACACAGAAGAGACTCAATCGTACAGTGGTTACTGGGTGAGTCTTCACTAGTATCTCTAGATAATGACCAATTTGCTCCAGTTTCACGTCTGTCACCTTTTGCCACTGCATGCACATTAGAGTACAAAGTAAAACTAAAAAAACAAGCATAAGAGGTGAATTCGGACTTTTGTATCTTCGTCAATATTTGCCAACCCGCTTAATCATCCTGATTGTTACCCTTATATTGTGAATACAAGGCAAGGTAGGCAAATTGGCTTTTTTTCTGCATGGGCCACCAAATTACCATTTATAGTTGCAGCCTGGTGTGCGTGCCTGCGTGCTATTGGCTATAGCTCTAAACTGCATCAAAGTCAAATATTGTGTGTGTGTGTGTGTGTGTGTGTCTTTCCATCAGCGTGTACGAGTGCAACGGCCAGTGTCGCTGCGACCCCCGCACGTGCTCGAACCGCGTGGCGCAGCACGGCATCCAGGTGCGGCTCCAGGTCTTCATGACCCGGGGCCAGGGCTGGGGCGTCCGCTGCTACGATGACCTCCCCCGGGGAACCTTTGTCTGTGCCTACAGCGGTGAGAGGGACCATGCGTGAAGAGAGAGCCCATGTTTAAAGTGGCCTTTCAACAAGTGCACTCGCTCATGCCGTAGGATTTCAAGGCTGTAAACCAAACACTAAAACGACTTATTTTAGATGAAGTCAATGAAAAGTGATGTAGAGGGGTTACCTAGTAGTGTTGTGGATCGGGCCTGGGCTAAACCTAGTCTTAAATGCACAAAGCAAAGTTTTAAAAACAAAGGTTAAGTATGTAAACATGGACAAAAATTGCCCTCTAGGGGTTAAATGCATGGTATTACATCCTAACCCTACTGGCTATTTTGATTCACCAGGGAACATCATTAAAGTCCTGCCACTAAATGTATCCAAAAGCAGGGACTCTCTCAAACAGGACCTATACATTTCCCTTGAACTATTTTTTCATTCCTCGATTTAAACCGTTGCTGTAAATTCATTTTGTCATTTCTATTCTGATAGGTGCTTTGATGTTGTTTATGTGCGTTTGGTTGGGCTAATTTTAAAATGTTTTCACTCTCCCCTTGTAGGAAGAGTGGTGCTTGGTAACAAGAAGAATATGGTTTCAAATTACCATTATGTAAAACTAGACCACATAGAGGAAGCTGAACTTCACAAGAAGAACTACGAAGCAGAAGCCTATTGTTCAGACACTGATACAGGTATGGTGTCTGGCAGATATCAGCTTTGTAAGTTAATCAACTGGTTGGGCACTGCGATGTGGCGGGGCTTATGCGTTTTAGACGTGGCATGCATCTACTCTCATTGGCTATAGCTTTAAACTGCATCAAAGTCAAATATTGGATATATACACCAGGCGGTGCGTGGTCAAGGCCAAAAGGATTATTAAAGACAATAACCACCCCAGCCACGAACTGTACACACTTCTACCGTCAGGCAGGCGATACCGCAGTATCAAATGCCACACGAGCAGACTCAGAGACAGCTTCCACAGTCAGGCCATCAGGCTGCTGAACAAGTTCGGCATCAATGTCTAAGTGCTAGTGCTAAGTGTTACTGCCAGTGCTGGTCCTAGTGCTGGTAGCAGTGCTAAGTGTTGGTGCTAGTGCTGGTGTTACTGCTAGTGCTGGTCCTGGTGCTAGTGTTACTGCTGGTGCTGGTGCTGGTGCTGGTGTTAGTACTGGTATTAGTGCTAGTCCTGGTGCCAATTGCTGGCGCTAGTGTTGTGTTGACTGTCTGAGAAGGTATTCTGTGACATTCTGTGAGTGTCAGCATATAACAATGTATATTTTAGTACATTGATTTATATGTGTATTGCTCACCTGGATATTTTTGTTGTATATTCCATTTCATTTTATATTTCATTACTTATTTACACAGAATTTCTATTGATAGTTCTATTTCTATTTTGCACAGTTATTTCTATTTTGTAGTTCTTATTCTATGTTGTATTCCTTTATAATACTGTCGGTTGTCGGGCATTTTGCACAAAAAGTTTTTCACTCACTGCTTATACTCACGTGTAAATTGTGAAGTGACAATAAAATACTTGAAAACTTGAAAGAATATTGAAGTGCGTGCGTGTGCGTGGGTGCATACGAGAAGTCGGTGGTATGATTGCGAGGTTATGATAATACACACACAAGGTTGGGTTTTATTTGTATTTTTATCCTTGTCAGACGACAGCTCAGTCCAAGGACAGTCCAAGGAGCAAGGCGAAAGCGGTGGTCCAAGTGGCGGTGTTGCCAACAATAAAAGTAAAAAAAGACAAATTTTTCTATTAATTTGTTAGTCTATTTTTTCTTTTTTACTAACTTCTGTATCCTTCTGATCCTATCGATTTGGCAGCCTCAAAACAGACTGCAGCTCAGGACCTTTCAGTCAAGAGGAAGGAACGTGCACCTGCCGTGGTTCCCATGACGACCAGATGTTTCTTCGATGGCGAGGACCACTGCTACATCGTTGACGCCAATGTGGAGGGAAATGTGGCTCGCTTCTTGAATGTTAGACCTGCATTTATAACACAACATACTTCATGCTGTGCTGTACTTACCGTACTTATCTATACTATTGGAATCATTTTAATTTGTTTCAGATTTAATTAAACGATGCTTTTTTTTTTTTTTTTTTTATATATAGCACAGCTGCAGCCCAAACTTGTTTCAGCAATCCGTCTTTGTGGACACACATGACCTCAGGTTCCCCTGGTTAACCTTTTTCACTAAAACGTGAGTGGTTCTGAGTATTTTTTTTTGTCTTTGCATGCAAATCTTTGCATCACTCACTTTAACTCTTTTGCTGTCACAAGCTGTGCATCTTATTGTATTTTGTGCTACGCAGGCGGGTCAAAGCTGGCACAGAGTTGACCTGGGACCCCAGATGTGTCGAAGATGATGCTGAAACTATTCTCGGTTAGCCTGTTGCTGTGGCTCCTAAAAATGTATTAAGTAAAACAATGATGCAGGCTGACTAATAATTTGTAATGCTGTGAAGATTTATTTCAATAAAGTTCACTTAACATGCACACTCTTAATAACATAACGTTCATAGTGGGGCCCTTAAATTAACCTTTACTATGTTAGTAAAAAAAGACAATATACTTTCTATTTTTTTTAACTGTTAATCTGGTGTGAAATCAATGTTTTAAAAAATAAACAAATGACTACAGCCTGCAAACTAGCCTATTTTAGATAAAAAATTAATTACAATTGTGTGTGAATATTTAGTCTGACGTAATAATAAAGAATACATTTCCAAAGACCAATCTCACTTAGGAATGACAGCACACTATTTTTATTTGGGATTGATTTCAGACCACCTTACAATGTCACTCAGGGAGTATCAGCACACTTGATGTGTAATTTAAATATAAATTAAAATCTCATATATGAGCTAACTTCCATCTCAATTGAGATGAGAATTAAAATTTCACTTCAGAGTAATAGCAGACCACCATAGAGTGTTACTCAGAGTATCAGGACATTCTGATTTCATTTCAAAATAAGAGCACTTTAAAATTTCATATGAGCTAACTTTCCTCTAAAAGAAATTAAAAGAAAATGGTCAAAAGTCACACACTAATTTCACTTCAGAGTAGACCACCCCAGAGTGTCACTTTGACAGTATCGGCACATTCTGATAATAACAATAACAATTATAATTATTACGATTAACAACTATTAATTATCATCTGAATTTAGAGTGAATATAGCTCACATGAGATTTTTAATGGATTTTATTTTGAAGTCAGGTTTTACGCGCTCTTACCGTAATGCCTAGGATATACACGTACCGCGAAATTAAGTACTTGACAGTGTTTTTCGAAGTGGAGGCTGGCTTGACAGCAGAAGACTGGCTTGCGTTCCAGTTGTACTCGGACGTCGGAATTTCTGGCTTCCAGGTCCGAAGTTTCAGGCGGAACGCCCCCTGGGGTCGAAAGATCCACACCAAACCCGATTTCCGTCAACTTGGGTGTGACGTTATTCCCAGCTCTCGACTTCCAAGTGGACGCTGTTCCAGTTCACTCGGCGATAGTGAGGTTCCGCCGACTTTCAAAGTTGGGATTCCTCCCGAAACATCCGACTTGGAAGACAGAAAGTCCGGCTTCCAAGTACAACCGGAACGCACCACGACTGCAGCGCTAGTGAACGTTGGAGGAGCCTTGGCTGGAGGGACAAAACCATTACGAGACGGAGAACCCGAAGAGTCACCACGGATTTCTTGTGGGATAAACGCACAGGCCTCGCTGCTAAAACGGTACAGTAAACACACATGTAAAGGGAAAAAAAGACGACCTGGACGTTTATCTCCGCTGATAGCCGCGCAGCGTCGGGTTGCTAACGCTAACGGCTAAACGTACGCTAAGATGGCGGTCGAACTAGTTAGTCAACATCGCTAGCAAAACAAGCTAGCTACATGGGCCCGTTTGGCTGTTCAACCGTGCAATGCAGTTATATATATATATATATATATATATATATACTTTTTTTTTCATCGATTGGCGTCTAGATAATGGTGCTGTTTTAGACTGCTTATTGCAATAGCTCATAGTCACTGCCGTACAACGACAGTGCTACTACTGCAACGTTCAATGCAGTCCAGTGTTAGAGGTGTGATATTTCTCTACTACTCGTGTTGACAAGTATAGTTAGAAGCATCTGAATATACACTAAATATCAACTAAATATAGACTGTGTGGGTGTCTGTACACTCTGTCACACATCCATAGCCAGCTATGCCATTTCTTTGTCAGCACAGGCTATTTTCTAGTTCAACTTCCAAGTGCATCTTCTACGAATGGACCCTGATCAAGTAGTGTGTGATTTTTAATGCCTTAATACATACATTGACACGGTCGCACACCCCACTGTTGGTAATGTGAGACTGCCACTTTCTATCTATCTATTCAGGATTTACATTCAAGGTGTTGGATTTGACTCTGTGTTCTCATCTTAATTCACAACACTGTCAGTATTGATTATAAGTATGATCGTTATTGTCATTTGGTTGTGAAATACTGTTCTATAAATTCTCTGGCCACTGCATGTCTGCGGTCATGGCCAACATGTTTGACTGCAACACACTAACGTGCATGCTTTAACATGTCCTCCCAGATGCCTCACACCAGACGTTACTCGTCCTCCGAGCGGGACAGTCGAAGCAGCTACCAGGACCGCTATAAAGACCGAGGGCGGAGACAGCGCCACCGGAGATCACCTTCGTTTTCCTCGAGCAGCGACAGAGACCGAGATCGAGACAGAGACAGAGAACGAGACCGGAGGGGACGAGGAGGACACAGACAGGAGGGAAGCTATGCACGCTCAAGGAGGTGTGTGCCTTTATAACCGATCCTGTGCTTTGTGGCTGCTTGTTTGTTGGGTATTATGTCCATTATGTCGCTCCCTCATATAATAAGGTGATGTTCTTTCGCCTTCAGTCGCAGCTTTGACAATCGTTCCGCGGACCGGCGGCCGTTTGACCGAAGATACTGCGAAGGCTACAGACGCCTGGATCACAGCCGGGAGAGAGACCGCGACAGGGAGCGGGAGCCACACGCCGCCGGCGAAAGTTGCTATCCGCGGGACTTCTCGGCGACTATGTACGACTACCGGCGGGGCCGCGAGCGGGATCGTGACGAGTCGTACCGGCGGAAAGGCAGCAGGCGTAAGCACAAACGAAGGCGGCGTAGAACCAGGTCCTATAGCCCATCCTCCTCGGTGAGTACAGCCCAACCCCAGCTTCCTGTCCTAACCCCGTCCTCCCCCCTCTCTCTCTCTCTCTCTCTCTCTCTCTCTCCAGCTTTCTCTCTGTCAATCAGGCCTATCCGTCTGTCTCTTTCTCTTTTAACCTGTGGTTATATTACAGCCCCTGGACTTGGTAAGTAGTACAATCTTTATGGTTTTTTTTGTTTGTTTTTTCGTCCTATCAGCAGGTTTTTATTTGTTTGTTTTTTGTTGTTGTTTTGATTGAAAGGGCCTCGCTTAAAGTGGCATTTCCCTTTGGTAGAACATTTTCATTTTCTTTGCCCCAAATTCTTATCACTTGTGTTGTCACCTAGTGAACATGCATTATTTATTTCTACCTTTTAACAAAGAGGACATTTTGGTTAAACAAGTCAGAGATTCTCTTGCA
Organism: Coryphaenoides rupestris; assembly: GCA_002895965.2. NCBI lineage: Eukaryota > Metazoa > Chordata > Actinopteri > Gadiformes > Macrouridae > Coryphaenoides > Coryphaenoides rupestris. The sequence continues at coordinate 237,156 of PIJE02000186.1, forward strand.
TCACATCTATTGATACAAATCTGGATTGTACAAGGATGTCCAATCTAAGCATCATTTACTAGTATCTTTGAATGTAGAAACTACTACTCTGTTTACATTTTGAGGCTTTGTGGCAGACAACTCTAACAGCCATGCAGACATTGCTGTGAAAGGATCACAGCTGATCAACAGCACCATATTGATTTAATGTAAATTCATAAGAGGATAGATATTATATAATATTTGTCCTGGCCAGAGAAAATGTTCGATCAAAGAGTTGAATTGCTTCAAGAAGTGGATATGAAACATATTTGCCATGGGGGAGGGGGATGAATTTTGTCCACAGTTGTGGAAAAGTAAACACATGTTTAACAGACAGGGATTTCATGGGGCTTGTCTTGAATTCTTTCCTGCCTGACTGTCTATGGTCACCTCATTTAGTCTTCGCCATCTTGGATAGTACTCTCATTAACACAGATGTATTTTTTGAGTTAGTGATACTGCCACTGTCTTCATTGTGTTTTTTTTTTTCCTTCTGCGTTGATGAGTGGATATGCCGGCTGCTTCCTTGTTTTGTGAGCGGCCGTAGTTAAAACGGTAGAGGGGGAGGCGGGGGGAGAGAGGAGTGGTGGGCAATGTGTGATCTTTGACTTGTTCCCTTGCAACTATATCCCCTATCGTTATACATATCCCACGCGTGGTGTCATGCGTGACTCGTCTCACGACCAACCACCAAACCCACCCACCGACTCCGCCCACTCCAACCAACGGCGCCGACCAACCGACAACCCCTCCTTCTCCCTCCTCCTCCTCCTCTACCATGTGACGCCATGGCTACGGCTGCCCGCCCCCCCCCCCCACCCACCACGAAACGACCTCTCCTTCCCCCACCCTTCCCTTCCCCATCCCCTCCCCCCAAACCTACCTTACCCCCCCCCCCCTCCTCCTCCTCCACCACTGTCCCCTACGTCGGGTCGTGTGGTGCCGCTGCTGCCGACGGCGACCGTGGGGGGTCTGGAAGCAGCGGAGCGGCAGCCGGACGCGGGCACTGAGTGTGAGGGACGACGAGGAAGGGCACCTGATCTGTCGGAGTGGGGACGTCCTGCAAGAGAGATGTACTCACTGCCACTACTCTATCGTAACCCTCTATCCGTAAATCAGTATTAACATTGCAATTGACAGGGGAGCGTGCCTGCTGCTGATGATGTTGTGGAGGAAGATGGGGGGGGGTTTGACGTCGATGGCTGGGCTGGAACTTTTTTGCTCTAGCTGGAGAAATGGGGGGGGGGGGGGGGGGTGTTTTATCTTTTCTTTAGTTTTCTTCCAGAAGGAGTTTTAGATGCCTTCTGTATTTTTATTTTTTTTGTTTCATTTAATTTTTAACATTTCTTATTTTATTTCTATATTTTTGTAGGATTTTTAGCCGTGGAACATTCGCCGTGTTTCACAGAGTAGTCGTGTCGGCGAGCGCCACTGCCACGCTTCATTTCAAACATGGTTGCAGGTTTAAATCTGTAGCTGAAATATTTAGGGGACTTTGAATTAAGATTTGAGCTGGCTGTAGGTTAGGCTATGTCTTTTCAAATCGAACGGTTCTTATGTCATAGTTTGGCTCACTACTGGCGCAATTACAAATAACATTGCTGGTTTAAATGTTTATGATAATGTGGATCTATAACGTATTAAATGGGTGAGAGGCATAATCTGCCTTCAGTTCACCACCTCGCCATCTGCGACGCCAATTTCCCTTATCTCCAAAAATAGCGCACACGAGGGTCAGAAAGTCTGACCCTCTTGTCAGAATTTCTAATGCAACTATTTTATAAATCAACAACTGCGTGGAAAGTGCCGTATGCTATTTTTAGGCCCCATTCTGAGTGTACGCCGCGGTTATAAATGAGACCCCAGGTCTTATTTTTCCAGTTCTACGCATTAGCCTTGGTGTCCCTTCGGCCACCAAGCCACGGCTAAACCGTGATTTATTATTTTGATGGCTGCAATCGGCCATATAGCGGCGGTTGTTAGATCAACCTGTTATCGTTATTCCATTGACGTGCACCTTGGCTTTGCAATCCATTCGTCTTAGTTTAATCTCCAAAAGTGTTTCAAAGTCTGTCGGTGTCACTGGGCTAGCCGGTGTGAAGCGGAATGGGTGCTAGCGTTGCTAACGCCTGTCACACTCCTGCGTTATCTATTGTGGAAAAGGAGCAATATATATATATCTGTGCTGGGGGGCCCCACGTGTCTAATTCCTCTGTGCCCTCTCTCCATCTCCTCCTTTTCTTCCCCCCCTTTTCTCTCCCTCTTCTCGCTGTCTCTCTCCGTCTCATGTTTTGTGTTGCAGATGAGATTGTCAGCACCCTGGGGGAGGGCACCTTCGGGAGGGTGATGCAGTGCATTGATCATCGAAGGTGTGTGTGTGTGTGTGGTGTGTGTGTGTGTGTGTGTGTGTAAAAGCTGCTTTTCAGGGTGGTAGCAGCTGTTAAGATGTTCCACTCCTCCCCGGATTCTCTCTCTGGGGTCTCAATTCTGAGGCACCCCCTGTTTACCCGGCTGCAATATATGGCGTGTAACCAGAATAAAAATCAGGATGGCGATCTGATCGTTTTCATATTGTCGACGTATTATATGCATTTAATATATTTCGGTTCTTTAATTGCCGTTCTGTTGAGGTGTACATCTAAAACCTGCCGTGAGTATAGATCACTTTGAAAACCACAGTCAATGTGCTGAATTATTGTGCGATGGCACAGCCTTTTGATTGTGCCAAAATTGCATGGTAAATTTTAATGTCTTGGCTGGGGTATTTATAGCTTGACGCCTTCATTCAACACCCGGTGATCGTATATCTTGGGCAGCCTAAGACGAGAGCTAAGATAAGATATTCACGATATTCCTGTGGCTTCCATTCATATCCACACGTTTTATGTATGAGCTGTTTGCTTACTTGTTTCCTGGGCATTGATCTATTGATCACACATACAATTACAATGAAGACAATCCTATTTGTATTATATGTGTATTCTATGTGTTGACCATACCAGTCTGGTATTGTGGAGGGAGACAGATTCATTTAGGGCATTTGGCAGACGCTTTTATCCAAAGTGACTTACAAAGAGTACATTTGTTGAAGGAGACAGCAATATATCACTGTGGTACCTGAAGATAAGAATAGAGCCGGTTTCGAGCATTCATAGCTATGAGTAATAGAACGTATGAGCCTTTTTGAATCTTAAAGACTGTCGTTGCTTTGCCTCCACCTTGGTTCAGGGGCGGTGCCCACGTTGCTCTGAAGATCATCAAAAACGTGGAGAAGTACAAGGAGGCGGCGCGGCTGGAGATCAATGTGCTGGAGCGGATCAACGAGAAGGATCCGGAAAACAAGCAGTGAGTCACCCCCGCCCGCCCAGAGCTCTGTGCTGCATGAGGCTGCAAACCGACTCTGTGTTTGTAGATGCATACAGGCGGTGATATTGCAAGTAATTGACGTTGCTTTCACACAATATTTAAGAATTGACTTTAACAGTGAAAATCCTCAGGTGGAAGTAAACAACAGTATAAACAGATCAATAACAGTCGAGTTCACCCAACACCGCAGCTGTGAGACCATGTGATCAAGTGAGAAAACAGTGGCCATTTAGTGCATTTTAAATTGGCAGCTCTGAATGCATTGGCGGGGACGGTAGGCTACCATGCATATAATTCCACACATTCTTCATTGATGACTCCTGTCTCTCTCTATCTCTCTGGTTCCCATGGTCTCCACCTCCAGCCTGTGTGTGCAGATGTTTGACTGGTTCGACTACCACGGCCACATGTGCATCTCCTTTGAGCTGCTGGCGCTGAGCACCTTTGACTTCCTGAAGGAGAACAACTACCTCCCGTACTCCATCGGCCAGGTCCGGCACATGGCCTACCAGATCTGCCTCGCCGTCAAGTGTAAGTGTCCTCCTCAAAGTTGCCAATTTGTATTATATTTGTTATGAAACGGAAAAGGACGGGGGCCATCTCTGGTCAGACGAGGTTCATTCATAGTGCTGAATGTGAAACTCATGACTGCATCACAAGAACAAAATGTAATAATAGTGATAGTGAAAAAAGCTCAGTGGTCCAGGGTACGACCCTGTTGAACTCTCACATGTTGATAATCACCAACATTCCTTGTGGCCCCGCCCCGGCCCCACCTACACGGTGGGGCCTGAATGAAAGCCTCCCTTTGTCTCTGCGCTGCATGGCTTCTCCGTGGGGGGCGTGGCCAAACCCTCCACTTTCCCGGGAAATGGGAACACGAGGATCCCTTGGCTGTGGTTCAACGGGTGGGGGGGGTGGGTGTGTGGGGTGTAACTATGCAGGGTTATCATCATGTATTTATTTCCCCCCCCTCTCCTTGTAGTCCTCCATGACAACAAGCTGACCCACACGGACCTGAAGCCCGAGAACATTCTGTTCGTCAACTCGGACTTCACCATGACGTACAATGTAGAGAAGGTGAGCGCCCCCCCCCCACTCCCCGTTGATAAAGTGAGACGACCCAAAGTGCTCGTTGGCTTGTAAGGGCCGTACTCTGTGTTGCGTATCCAGGCAGGTCGCTGCTATTTTCAAACGCCCCAGGCAGTGGCAGGTGTGGCCCTTTTTTTTCTCTATTTGAAATCCTCATGTGTAACTAGGAAACCCCAGCCCTGGATTTGTTTCCATTGCCCGCGGTTCAAGCCAGTTTTGTATGTACATCCAAATATGGCTCCCTATGGGTCCTGGTCTCCTGAGAGGCACAACCCAACAAGGTCTCAAGGCTCCAGCCGTCACACCTCCAATATAAACGTAGACCCGCGTGGATGATAAGCATTCATTGTCTGGGTTTTTGTTTGGGTTGTTGCAAGAGCACATGAATAAAGATAATATTCAATTGTATTTTTTAGAAGACATCGGCTGAACATCTTTACAGTGGCAATGTTCCAAAGGCTTCCACAGACGAGTAGACCGTAATGACTCTAATTAGAGCGCAGGATCCACAGTCAGCTCCCCCACCACCCAGTTCCAGCTTGGAGCTAAGATGGCCGCCAGGTGAACAAGGCCCCTGGTCTCCTGGCCCCCCTATAAAGAATGCTTTCAGAACTGTCATTTTAGTCTGTAGACCGGAGAGAAGTCAACGCACCCCCATGCTGGGTCAAATCCCGGGGGGTTCCCATGGAACGCTTGACGTCCCGGAGGGTTTTTCCCACCAGCGCGGGCACAGGGAGCTGCCAGTGCGTACAGCACTCCCCCCGGCCTCCTGGGAGACACCGGTTACACAACCTGTTTCATGTGCTGCCTCCTCCTCCTCCTCCTCGCTGTCACGTTGCCTGCAGACACGTGGTGTTGAGTCGGCTCATTGTAAAGCAGCAGCAGCCTGGGATGCATCGCAGCGCCACTCACCAGTGTTTTTATCACCCCCCCCCCATTGCTCCTACTACCACCAGATATGTAATAAATGCACCCACAGGAATATGAACAAACAATGCGGGTTGTGTAGTGGTGAGAGCCCCAAGAGGTACTGGGTTTGAAACTACTCCAATGTCCTCAGTCCATCTTAAATAAAACGTGTGTGTGTATGTGTGTGCCTGCCTCCCCGCAGAAGCGAGACGAGCGCACGGTGAAGAGCACGGCGGTGCGGGTGGTGGACTTCGGCAGCGCCACCTTTGACCATGAGCACCACAGCACCATCGTCTCCACACGCCACTACCGGGCCCCGGAGGTCATACTGGGTAGGCTGTGCATTTTAATGATACACACTGAAATTTAAATTAAAATGAAACCCCTAAATGACACACAATTATAAGGAATTAATAATTGACAGTTACAAAGTTGTTACTTGATCGTTTTTTTCCTCTTATTTGTTGTCGTTTAGCTGTAGAACACCTTCACGCGTCCACATAGCAGCTCTCTCATAAACCAGTTATTTTTATCCTTTCTCGAGTACTCTTGCGAAACTAAATCTTTATCTTTGTGGTAAACGTGTCGCAATTCGACACTCGAATTTGGCGGCTACTCGTGCACGGGGACTTATATTGAGAAACGTGTAAATGACCGGCGAGAGTCTCCTGCAGGACTCGGGTAACCGGTTATAAATATCAGGCCCTGGGCGGAGGAGCTGCTGAAGGAGTGTGTCATGCACACATTAGATTGTCAAGTGCTGACTCCTTCCTGCCTCTTTCCGTTTTCATGAATTGGTGGTGGGGGGGAAATAAATTAGTACTGTGTATAAATGAAATGGTAAATGGATTGCATTTATATAGTGCTTTTATCCAAAGTGCTTTACAGTTGCCTCACATTCACTCATTCATACACCGACGGCGGTGCCAACCAACACATCAGGAGCAGTTAGGGTTAGGCGGCGTCTTGCTCAGGGACACCTCGACACGTAGCTAGGTGGAGCCCGGGGATCGAACCAGTAACCTTCCTGTTGCCAGACAACCGCTCTACCTCCTGAGCTACTGCCGCCTAAATTAGATTTGTAAGTTAGACATCCCTTGTTGTTGCTTTCTGGCCCAAGGAGCCCCTTTTTAAGACTATTATCTCCCTGGATGAGTTCCTCCTCTGCCCACTGTAACTTGTTTGTTTGTTTGTTTGTTTTCCTCCGCAACATCGCAGAGCTCGGGTGGAGCCAGCCGTGTGACGTGTGGAGCATCGGCTGCATCTTGTTCGAGTACTACCTGGGCTTCACCTTGTTCCAGGTAACTCGCTCACATGTTCATTCACTCATTAGCCACAATTCACTTTCATGCATTAATTCATTCATTGGCCAATTAATCCATTCACCGATTCCTCCTTTCACTCATTAGCCAATTCAGTCATTCTTGCATTCATTCATTCTTTGTTCACTAATGAGTGAACAAAGGATGAATGAATGCAAGAATGCAAGCTCATTCATGCATCGTGACGCCATGTGTATGGGGAATTCCCATCCATTAAATGCCGATTATGTTCACACACGCTCACTGGGCACCCACTGTGCACTCCTCCCCCCACCCCCCCAGACACACGACAACAGAGAGCACCTGGCCATGATGGAGAGGATCCTGGGACCCGTGCCCTCCAGAATGATCCGCAAGACACGGTCAGCACACGGTCACACGCGCACGCACGCACACGACACACACACACCACACACACACACACACACACACACCACACAACACACACACACACACACACACACACACCACACACACACACACACACACACACACACACACACACACACACACTCTATAATAATACATTCTATATGCGGACATGGTTACGGACTCCCCCCTGCTCTCCCCTCCAACAGGAAGCAGAAGTACTTCTACCGGGGCAGGCTAGACTGGGACGAGAGCTCGTCTGCTGGGAAGTACGTCAGGGAGAACTGCAAGCCTCTGCGGGTAAGAACACATGCACATTTTGTCTAATGGGATGTGGATGGATGGATGGATGGATGGATTGTTAGATTGCCGTGTTATAGTCCTTAAAGAGGAAATAAATGTAACTAAGTAAAACTTATTTATATAGCACCATACAATATATACAAGAAATGTAGCTTTACAGCAGAGAAATGACTGATAAAAAAACAAACATGAAATTAAACATCAGAATAGAAAATGGACATTAGTATAAACATTAAAAACCATAAAAACAAAAGTAGACATTAAAAACAATAAAAGCATGAACATAACATAAAAACCTGTTGGGTTCTACCCAAGATAAAAGTTGACGATTCAGCAGTGCAACGTGCAAGCAGGTGCAATTGCAAGCGTACATAGTTAAAAGGTAAAGTAATAAAGTGCAATTTCAGGCGTCCCTAGTTAAACGTTAAAGTAAAAAGATGTGTTTTTAATGAACCCGAAAACAAAGAGACGTTTGAAAAGGGAGCCGATTGGTTGACCGGGGAGTGTGATCGTTGGTTGGCCTGTCTAAGTGACCCCCCCCCCCCTATTCTCCACCACCCCCAGCGGTACCTGCTGTCGGAGGCGGAGGAGCACCACCAGCTGTTCGACCTGATCGAGAGCATGCTGGAGTACGAGCCGGCCAAGCGGCTGACGCTGGCCGACTCCCTCAAGCACCCCTTCTTCGAGGGGGGCGGGACCGACGCCGCCGCCGCCGCCAGCAAGAGCTGGGAGGGCAACCGTGACATCAGCCGGTGATCATCGTCACGGGGAACGCCCACCCACACAGACACTGACAGACAGATAAACGATGATGTTGTTGAGGTTGTTTTTTTTATCATTTTTTTTTCTCTGTTTTTGTTTGGTGTTTTGACGCGAGTGCACTTTGGACTACCCTCGCTTGTCTCACTCACTCACCCGCCCCTCCCCTCCCTCCCTCCGGAGTCTTCCATGTGGGCATCAGAAGGAACTCCGGACAGGTGACGGGGGGGAGGGGGGCAGGAAGAGAGCCAAAGAGAATGGTCTCCCCACTATTAATCATTGTTTCATCCAAAACAGACTCCTGCTCTTGAGATGGCCGACGATTGTTTTTAAAAACCCAATCTGGGTCTCTCTGCCCAGCTTCACCCCACACACACACACACACGCACACACATGCACGCACACACACACTGCCGTCCTTTTTGTTGTCCTGCCTTTGTACTTTAGTTCTCTTTTATTCCCCTGTTCGGCATGTAAGGTGTAGAACTGAACTGAGTCATCTATATCAAAAGGGTTGAATCTGTCTTCCAATTGTGGTATCTGGGGGGGGGTGTCTAAATGTGCTCAGTCGTTCTCAACACATTTTGTTTTCTGAGACTTGCGGTCATCGTCATGGATACACGGGGTCTTCCGCCACGCTAACTTCATTTAGGAGGTGAGGTTAAAGGAAGAGCGGTCGGCAGAATTGAGGCTAAAATGAGTCGAGTACAGTCAACGACAACATTTTCCTATCGAGGACGCCTCCAGCAGTAACGTTGTTTTATACTGAGCCGTACAACTTTGTGCTGCCTGGAATGATTATTGTATAATAGGACTTTTTTTTTTCATTTTTATTTCCCTCTCCAATCCTCCGGTCAGGGGTTTGGTCGGGGGGAGCAATGTGTTTGACACTCCAGAACAGCAGGCCTCTGTAGCTGGTCTTCTTGAATGGAAGTATCCCGTTTCTGTTACAATATGCAAATGTGGTTTTTTCTCGTGTGTGTGTGTGTGTGTGTGTGAGTGGATGCTGGTGGGGGAGGGTGTAATGCTCAGTGACTTTGTTCCCAAGTACAGCTCTTCTTGAGTAATGCACGCCACATCACACTAAAAATATCAACTCCCCATTCCCCCCCCCCCCCCCCCCCCCAATGGACCAGGTCAGGAACAACGAACTCTTGAGATTAAGCACAGCTCTCACTGCACTGGTGACCTTGGGGAAACATCCCTCTAGAATCTCTCACACGCACACACACACACAGTGACACCCCGTTTCGCTATATTTATTATGGAATTAGTGAGCTACTACTTCTTTACCCTCCCGCCCCCCACTCTTCAAAACCTGTACATGACTCTTTTTGTATGAAATGTAAGCGTATTCAAAAACTTGTACATATGTATGATTGTGTAGAATTGCAGTAAAGTTCTCGCTGAAATATTACCAGGTGTGACCGTAAGTGTTGTGTGATGGTGTTAAGTGGCGCTGCCGGCCCTGTCCCTCTTCCTACCCCGTCTAATCCCTACAGCTGACGTCACTTCTCCCATGGAGGGATTAGGGCTGAGAGGTATATGATGACACGTGTGTGTGTGTGTGTCAGGTGCATGCACGAACACCACAAAATGGATAGGTTTCACCCCTGGTGCAGAGTGTCAAAGATTGGCATTTCAGGCATAACGGGTTTCTGGCTTACTGGTGGCCACCTGGGTCTGAAACGCACTGGCCTCAAGACCAGTCAAAGTTGTAGTTCTAATTATCAGCGTTGATTAATACTTAATATAAGTATTAATTAAAGGGTTAAACAACAAAGGTCTTTTTTCTTCAGAGACTGGTGTGTTTGACTCATCCAACCAGGAGTGGCGAGGATGCTGTTCAACTCATCTGTAGTTAGGGCTGGGCGATTAATCGATCTCGAATCGAGAGCGCGATAAAAAATGTTGTCGATCTCGATCTATCAGCCTTCGCGATTTTTTTCGATCTGGATAGATCTGACAGCAGCGTCATGACGCACCGGAAATAAACGCGACAACAGCCAATGAGTCTGCAGTGTTTGTCTCGACACGCCCATTCGCTACGATTGGCGGCGCAGCCAAAATAACACGACAGCCAATCGGTCTGCATACCACGGCACGAGGCGTTGTTTACCAACAGCGACGCAAAGTAAAAACAACATGAGTCACACGTGAGGAACGAGAGTTACTAAGTGACCAGATTGTCGACAAAAAGCGCTTCACTAAGTCTATGATGTGGAACTGGTTTGGTGACTTTAAAAACGGCAAGGCGCACAAAACGAGCGTCTGCGTCTACATGTCGTCGGACGTGTCGACCAAGACGGGAGAGCGACCTGTTGAAGCACCTGAGACGGTAGCACACCCCAGTGACGACACGTGGGGGCGGAGCCAAGGAAGCCATTCAAGTAGCAGCGGGGCCCAAACAAGCATCCATTGTGTCTCACTTGCTGCCATTTTCCGCATGAAAGACGTTCAAAAAGAAGCGAGGATATAAATAATGCAGGATCGTACTTCATTGTGAAAGACATGATGCCTTTCTGGCAAAAAAAACAAACTATAATGGTGTTAAATAATGTGCGTGTGTGTGAAGAGCACAAGATAAAATGTGTTGCATAATGACAGTTTTGTTTGATGCGTTCTGTGCTCATACGCTGTCTCTGCAACAAATAATAATTTGGATCTGAAAATCTGATCTTTTAACGTTGGTAGGGCGAACGCTTGAGATGTTACTAACTGAAGTGTGGATAAGTTGCATATAAGTTGGTTTCTAATTAACGTGTTAAATTCTCATTTTGTTGAGGCGATATGCAAACTGGGGTTGTCTAAATAACACGTTAATGTTTATTAAAGCAATTGTGAAAGCGGCTTAAAAAAATGTACGCATATTAATCATGGAGGTACATAGCCAATATTACTAGCATATTCACGTTTTTCATCAGTCCTCTTATTGGTAACATACAATAACCATTGCTACATCTGTTCCATGTATTGATCTTTAATCGTAATAGTCGGCGCTACAAGCCAATGTTTACTTGCAGTGCAGTAGGTTACTTTTGATAACATGACTGTTGGTTAATTTTAGTTATGAATAAACAACCTCAAACTAACATCTCCAAAACATGGATGTATTAAAGATCGCTCCAAATTCCACAGCGAGACACACATGTATATATATTAGAATAATATATTATGTCCCCCTCATCTGAACTGCCATTCACTATATTTTACACATGCTTAACAAGTCATTACAATTGAATGGACGGAGAGTCATCTGATGCTATATGAGGTTGAGGGTTGAATCTTTTGTCTTTTTTACCATCGTGATTCTAATCAAAAGTCCCGCATATTCACCTTGTAACTTCTATTAACTGTGTAAATAGTTGAGGTGATTTTATGTCTCTTTTTGTCTCCTTGCTGTGTGAAACAGTCAGCTAAATAGTGGCGTCGCTGTGACGTCCTGCTACACAGAGGGGGTACTATAGAGGTACTAGATTTATAGTGGAAAAGGAGCAGGTACCAGTCGAGTCGAGCAGTGGAAAGGCGGCATAAGTAACGTAGTCGAATGTAACGTTCATGTCAATAAAGTTGGCCTGGCTTCAAAAGGGCACAAAGAGCGCGACACCAGAACATACTGTCAATAGAGAATAAATACATTTGTTGTGAACATCACCCAGCATCTTTTATTCACTGTAGAAATGTAGAATGGGATACTTATTACCGTAAATCCTCTAATATTGGCTGGGGCCTTTATTTACTGAGCCACAAAGAGCACCAGGCCTTTGTTGGAGGCAGGCTTATATTAGAGGCAGGCCTTTATTTCTTCAAATTAAACTCTCATGGACATAATCCCTTCATTTCCTGACTTTTATTGCAAAACATTGCACACATAAAAACAAAACAAACAAAACAGTAAGATTCTGCAAATAACATATGATAACAAAACAGCACCGCAGCCTCACGGAGGGAAAATACGGCAACTCTAAAATAAAACAACCCTGAGGTAGGAATAAACATTACCGTAATACGGTAACTGTCTCCTTCACGCCATGTTTGTTTTCTCTTCTCTGGTAGCTCTGTGTTACGTAGACACGTTGTGTTATGGGAAATTCAGGCTTGCACAGGTCAACTACCGTAGTTACATTACCGGTGTATAACACGCACCAGGAGTTTACCGTATTAACCGTCGTTTTTTTTCTTGGTTTTTTGAACCGGCCTGCATTGGAGGCCGGCCTTTATTGTCCGTGTTGACCACGCCCCCGGCCATTATGAGAGACCGGCCTTTAATGGAATACAGGCCACTATTAGAGGATTTACGGTATTATGATTTACTTTTCAATATTACCTTTCAACATCATGTGCATTCTTCTCAGTATTATGTGCAATATTAATATTACTGCCCAACATCATGTGCAATACTCTCAATATCACGTCCTATATTATTCTTATTAATTGTTAATGTTATTTATCTCTAAATATTACCTGCAATACTACCTCTCATCTCCTCTCATCATCATGTGCAATATTCTTAATGTCATGTGCAATACTTCTTCTACATTACCTTTCAACATTATGTGCAATATTCTTAATATTCTTTCTACCATGTGCAATACGTCCTCTTACCATTATTATTATCATCACAGTTGTATTATACTTCAATCATGCCAAATAGTTTTTGCGGTCTGAATACCTTATCTTGCCTATATATTTTATATTTCACCTATATTTTTATTCTACTTGGACTGTACATTTGTAAATCTGTTAGTTTATTTTTATTATTCTGTTTATTTCTGGCACAATAATTTCCTTCAGGATTAATAAAGTTCTATCCATCCATCCATCCATCCATTTTCATCCGCTTATCCGGGGCCGGGTCTCGGTGGCAGACGGCTAAGCAGGGCCCCCAGGCTTCCTTCTCCCCAGCCACATTCTCTAGTTCCTCCTGGGGGGTCCCGAGGCGTTCCCAGGCCAGACGAGATATATAATCCCTCCAGCGGGTTCGGGTCGGGTTCAGGAGCTCCTCAAAGTGTTCTTTCCACCGCCCGACAATATCCTCAGTCTATCTAGTCTAAAGTTCTATCTTATCTTATCTCATCTTATCTTCCTCCCCACTCCAAGCACTGTTAATATCGGTATATCCACGATTCCGATTCCAATAGACAACATTAAATAAAACCTGAGAAAAGCCAAACAACCTTTTAAAATATGATGAATAGACTCTGTATCTCATCCTGTAACGCGTTCTAGCCCTAGTGGACTCTGCGCATGCGCAACACAAACGTTCAAATTTGCGAATCTCCTGGGACAGAAAGGTACATATGCCGAGACTGCAGTTGCACTTGACACCTATTTCACGCCACGGAGAAATGTTGTGTTGGAGAGACACAAGTTCAGACAAAGATACTAGTACCCTGACGAATCTATAGATGCTTTTGTCAACGCATTGAGAGAACTGGCGAAGTCGTGTGATTTTGGCGTGTTGTAAAATGACATGTTAAGAGATCAGCTGGTGGAAAAATGTGGAATTAAAAGACTGCGTGATAGACTGTTGCAAGAAGAAGGACTAACATTAGAAAGAGCTCTCACAGTTGCTAGACTTTTTGAAGCCGCACAAGCCGAATCCAAAGTGTTTTCGGAGAACACTAAGGCCAGAGACTAGAGTCATGTTAACTTCACAAGAAAAGCGAGTGCAGACTCAGACGGAGAACAAGGAAACAGCGACACCAAGTGTTACAGATGCGGATTAACAACTCACAAAGCAGATGAATGTGGAGCAAGAACAGCAAAGTGGCTGTACTGCAAGAAGACGGCTCATTATGCACGAGTATGCAGAAAGAAAGATGGCTCACAAGAAGAAAAGAAAACGTTCAGAAATATAGACCAACTGATAAACCAGTTAGTCAGCTTGAAATGTTCCCATCAAATTCAGAGATTTGAAGTCGTGTATAAGCTAACAAAGCTATGGCTAGTGTACCTGATTTTTTTCATGCCTCTAGAACCTTTAGAAAGGGTGGTCCCCACAAGTGATGAATAGAAAGTTGGTCCCCATCCAACATGGAAACCAGTATGTGTGTGTGTGTGTGTGTGTGTGTGTGTGTCGTGTGTGTGTGTGTGTGTGTGTGTGTGTGGTGTGTGTGTGTGTGTGTGTGTGTGTGTGTGTGTGTATGTGTGCACGCGTGTGTGTCCTCTATCTCTTTGCGAGATTGTTGCGCCCGGATCCCCCGTTGGTGGAGGGCAGCCCGGCTGGGGCCGTGCTCTTCTGCTTCCTGGAGAGAGAGGACACACACACACACACACAGCATCAGTGAAGTGGGACATAAGACCCCCGCCATCCACCACTGCCTTATTGGAGCAGGTTAATAGGGGGGTGCTGCGTGGCGACCCTGATAAAATGTCAAGTCAGATGGCAATCCGTCAAGCAAAGGCTGGGATGGCTGCGGTGGCGGAGGCAGAGACACACACACAAGTGTACAAACAAGCACACACACACACACACACACACACACACACACACACCTTACCTTCCCACACTCATGCAGTCTCATCTTTAGGGTGTCGGCGCACAGCCTCTCTTGCTTGAGCTGCGTCTCGGCTCTGTCCAGCTTGCTCCTGTCACACAGCATCGCACAAGGAAACGTTTATTGGTATTAATAATGGTTATATTCCGCCTTAATGACACTTTCAATTTCAAGAGGGTACTTTGGTTAAAAGGAAAAAAATTGTTTGAGAACCACTGTACTACAGAAAATGACCACCAAAGTAGAAAGGAATATTTCTCTCCCTCTCTGTGTGTTTATGTACCTGAGGAAATCGGGGTCGTAGGCCTGCTGGGCGTGCCTGTCCCTCTCCCGGGTGAGATTGCCGATGTCAATCTTGAGCATGCGGACGTCCTCCAAGTGCTGGTTGTGCTGGACGCTGCAATTGTCCAGCATGGACTCCTGAGTCTTGATCATATCGTGCAGAGGCCTCATTTCCTTATTGAGGTGAAGCAGCTTAGACTCCAGGTTGTCTCTCACAGTGTTTGCCTGTGGTGAGGGGTTAGAGTGGTGTTTATTGAATGGACGGGAGGAATCTTTAGGTTTTGTACGTACGGTTGTGACAAGTTTGCAACTGTCAACAGGAAAGACCTGGTCCAGTTCCTCCTACCCCCCCACACCCCTCCTCTCCACTGTACCTGGTCCAGTCTCTCCTCCTGCCGAGCGGCCTCAGTGTCGGCCTCCTCTATGGCCTGCTGGTCAACACTGTGCTGCTTGGTCTCCACAGCCTGCTGATCCACACGCTCCATTCTCCTCTGTTACGAGAGAGAGAGAGAGAGAGAGAGAGAGAGAGACAGAGACAGAGAGACAGAAAGACACACACACAGAGAGACAGTCACAAACAAACATAAAGCCAGACTCCTGCACCATGTACATGCGTAGCAGAAGAAGCCTTTTTGTGTACATCAGCAAACAGGAGGGGGGACTACTGAGTATTAGTCCCCCCCCCCCCCCCCCAGACACACATTGTTCAATTCAATCCACCAGTCCGACTGCTTGGGGTTGGGGGGGGGGGGGGGGGTTAGGATGCGCATGGTGAGCCAGGTGTACCTGGAGGATGTCTCTCGGCCACCGGGGCTCCTGCCCAGCCATGGCTGGCAGGATCTCCTCCAGCTGCTCAACGTCGTCAGTCTTCACCTCCAGCATGGTCTTGTTCTGCCAAACATATAAATCCAACATGAAAGATTCACCCTCAACCTCATAGAGCATCTGATGCTCCGTCCATTCAATTCTAATGGAGTTTCACTTGTTAATCATGTGTAAAATAGTGTCACGATGGCATGTATTAGGGGTGTAAATGTCCATGTATTTGTGGTATCCTCATCCAACAACCATAGTCACGTTTTCTTGTTATTGACAGCCTAATGAATAGTTGTTGGGAACATTTCAAGCTGCAAAATGTTCACTTAAATATTCTCATAGTCCACATGGGACTACGTAGGGCCTCAGCTCCACCCTCACCACCGTCACACCACAAGTCTTTAAATCTGGAACTCACTCCATTGTGCCACCGAGATGCCTTCTCTGGCATGATCTCCGGGCGTATGTAACTTCACCGTTCACAGGACTTAGACATAAGAGAAGGCTTTCCACAGGATTCAAAACTCGCTGCTGACCGAGACACCACACTATGAAGCGGTCGGAGGTGGCATTTGACATTACACTTATGCTGCATTGTTAAGTTGGAAAAGGACGAGATTTCCATCGTGACTTGAACACATGACCCTTGAGTTGATAACAATGCTCTCTCCACTGCACCATCAGGACACGACAATACAATAACAGGACTCAGGGTAGTGTTAGGGCGGTTGACTAAAAGTACCACTTCATAGTGTGGTGTCTCGGTGGCACAGCGGAGCGCGTTCTTACCATCAGCTCTGCAGTCGTGGGTTCAAATCCTGTGGAAAGCCTTTCCTTATGTTTAAGTCCCGTAAAGTTAAATACGCCCGGAGACCATGTCCAAGTAGGTGTCTTGGTGGTGCTGCTGTCTGTGCTGGAGGTTAGCACTCAGGTTCAAGTCAGCGCACATACGGCCACCAACAAGGGAACGCCTGCAGAACCCCCCCATCCCTAAAGGGCTCTTGCTTGCGACTCTTTTTTAAAGCATGAATCATTAAAAGTGACTTGACTTCCTTAAAGTAGTTGGTTTCTTTGTAGTTGGTTCCTCCCCCCCCAATTTTATCCCTGTTAATTTATGTAATTCATTTACCCCTCCCCCCCTCCCCTAGGGAAATAAACACTTGAGCATGAAGAGAAGTTTCAAGCGAATAGGAGAGAATGAACAAAATATAGCCCTGTATATACAGTATATATATATAATGTAATAAAGAAACAGACACAGGAGGTGGAGAGAAAGTGAAAAAGCTTTTTATTATAATAAACCACAGCCAACAATAAATAGTGACCTCCTCTTCGGACCCCTCACTCTTGACCTCAAAGAGGGCACAGAAAACGTTCTTGCCCAATGTGTTGGCTGTGGACAGTGATGGGAAGTAACCAAGTACAAATACTTTGTTACTGTACTTATGTAGATTTTGAGTATGTATTTTTTGGACAACTTTTTACTTTTACTCCCTACATTTAAACACAAATATCTGTACTTTCTACTCCTTACATACATAACGGGACTCGTTACTTTAGTTTTATTGCATTTGAGGGGACACGTGAGGTAACTAGCAAGAACGAGACATGGATGAACGAGAAGCCGATATTGCAACGCCGCGTCAGGGCAGCAGCAGCAAGACATTCCCCCCCCCCCCACACACACACACACACACATATAAGTGTCTTGTGTAACATTGTGTGTGTGTGTGTGTGTGTGTGTGTGTGTGTGTGTGTGTGTGTGTGTGTGTGTGTGTGTGTGTGTGTGTGTGTGTGTGTGCAGTGCACATGTGTGTGTGTGTTACAACTATTATGTATAATGTGTCAGTAAACATCATACTATGACAGAAGAGTCTAAAAGTTTCAAAAGTGTCTGTACTACCACCTCTGGCTGTGGACATACACTTAGAGGGAGGGCTGGCCACACTTCTGGCAGGTTTTTATTTTAGGGGTTTTGCGGGGTTTCTTCTCACCGGCCTCCTGCTCCTTCCTCCTCTTCTTCATGTTCCACAGGGTGGTCCAGGGGACAGGCGGTGGTCCAGGGGACAGGCGGGCGTCCAGGGGACAGGCGGGCGTCCAGTCACTCCTGCAGGGACACACCGCTGCAGCCCTGCTCCATGGGACAGTAGAACTCACCGTTGTAAAAGGCGTGCCCACTCTCCCACCACCTGGGCTCTCGGCAGACACCGCAGGGGTCCCCGGGCTTCCCCTGTGTCGTGCTGCCCTTTGCCTGCTCCAGGACCCTCCTGCCCTCCTCCTCCCTCTTCTTCCTCTGGTAGAACATGCACCCGGTGGGCTTGGAGGTGGACTTGGGCATCCTGCTGCTGCTGCTGCCGCGGCCCCCCCTCGCTGCCGCCACCACTACTGCTGCTCTCCTCCTCGTCCTCACTTGGACTCTCAGACGGGACACGTCTGAGTAGGCATGTCAGAATCCTCTGGAAACTCTGCAAGAGAAGGTGAAATGGACATTTCAATATCTGTGGCGTCTCTTGATGCTTTTCTCTAAAATGCGAGATGCATGCCAGATACTGTCCATGCATATTGGCTCTTGGGCCTCCTCACCCTCCACGTGCTGCGTCTTTCTTGTATTGTATATTCTGAAAGAATGAAACAAGCTAATGTACATTTAATGTTTACAATTTCAAACAGGCAGTACGGCCTGTATAAGTACATTGAGACGGTGAGAGAAAGTCATACATCAAGCACTCACCGTTCACACGCCGAACAACAGAAGTGAACAAGTCTGTGTGAGAGAGTTAGAGGTCTGGATGCTTGTTATATGCTGATCCATCTCTCCTTGCTCCTGTCACACAGCATCGCACAGGGAAACATTTAAAAACACTTTTAAAAAGTTTATTTTTTTGTGGCATTAATGTTGGTTATATTCCGCCTTAATGACACTTTCAATTGGTGTGTGTGTGTGTGTGTGTGTGTGTTCTGGTAATGATCACATTGTGGGGACAACAATCTGTTTCCACAGTCACGTCATGGGGACTAGCACTAGCAGTAACACCAGCACAGCACTAGCACCAACACTTAGCACTGCTACCAGCACTAGGACCAGCACTAGCAGTAACACCAGCACTAGCACCAACACTTAGCACTGCTACCAGCACTAGCTCCAGCAGTAACAACTTATCACCAGGACTAGCACTAGCACTAGCAGTAACACTGCTATGTAGTAGGATAACTAGATGGATTTATTTCACTCATCATGTTTTGCCACTGGAGCAGCCTTGCGCCAA
The DNA here is from genome assembly GCA_002895965.2 of Coryphaenoides rupestris. Classification (NCBI taxonomy): domain Eukaryota; kingdom Metazoa; phylum Chordata; class Actinopteri; order Gadiformes; family Macrouridae; genus Coryphaenoides; species Coryphaenoides rupestris. The sequence continues at coordinate 256,161 of PIJE02000186.1, forward strand.
ACTCTTGCAAGCACATTCAAAATGTATCCAAAGAACATGATAAATACTGTTCTACAATATAATTATATCCATAGGTAAAGTGCAAATCATTTTACTTGTACTGTAGATGCTGGCATATACTGTAGACTGATATAGGATTCAGAACTTATCGGAATTCCAGCACACACTCTTCCTAATCCTTTCAATTACTAATTTATTTTTCTGCCCACTTTAAGTTGGGCATCTTGTATTGTACCAGCAAAGCGTGACTGTGAGAAGTGTTTAAGGGCTGAACCAGAAGCACTTCAGGACCGGAAGAAGAACCTGAAATTCTATGTTTATTACAGCCTACAAAAAGAAATGGCAACGTAAATAGTTTGAAGATAACCAACTCTCTGGTCTGGCAGTTTTTGTTGACATTCGCATGTCTCAGCTAAGTTCTACTGAACATGTTGAACTTATTTCCTACCTTTTAAAAAGCATTTGAATGTTTTGAATTATATTGTTTTCTTCTAAAGTGCCAATAATAGCCAAAAATGTGAGTTATTTGAAAGGAAGCATATGTGAAAGTAGGGCTGGGCAATCTGGCAAAAAATATAATCATGATTTTTTTTATAACAATATATTATTTGAAAAGTATCCTGATTATGACAAATGAAGAAAACACCAGAGGGTTCATTAGTTAAACTTTAGAAGAGTTGAACAAAAATAATGTAAATATTAAACACTGCAAACATGCTGTAATAGCCTTAATAAAACACACCTTTCAAATTATTAAAATGTAAATAAAACTGAAAGCTGGGCAGCAAACATCTCACATGTTTTTCCAGGTAGACAAAAATAGTAAAACAAGTGGCTCAAATTCCCTGTGCAACTTTAAGATAAAATAAAGTACAAAATATGAATTGGTTAAATCAGAGGTGGGCAAAGTACAGCCTGCGGGCCACATACAGCCAGTTGCATTGTTTAATCCAGCCCGTCAGCCATTTAAATTCATAGTGTGGTGTCTCGGTAGCACAGCGGCGGGAGTTGTCGGTTGTCAGTTCTGCAGTCGTGTGTTCAAGTCCTGCTTGGAGCGTGACTGGTGGGATTTGAACCAAGGGCTGCAGAGCTGAAGGTAAGAACTCTCTCCGCTGTGCCACCGAGACGCCACACTAAGAAGTGTAACTTTTAAGTCAACACTAACCTTAAGTCCTGTTAATCATAGTGTCATGTCCTGATGGTGCAGTGGCAAGAGTGTGTTGTTATCAACTCCAAGGTTGTGTGTTCAAGTCACGATAGAAATCTCTTGTCCCTTTCCAACTTAACAATGCCAGCATAAGTGCCACTCCGACCACTTCATAGTGTGGTGTCTCGGTGGTACAGCGGAAGAGTTGTTACCTTCAGGCTGTGGTCCGTCGGGTTCAAAATCCCGTAGGAGAGCGCTTTCTCTTATGTCTAAGTCCTGTGAACGGTGAAGTTAAATACGCCCGGAGATCATGCCAAAGAAGGTGTCTTGGTGGTGCTGTGGTCTGCTCTGGAGGTTGGCACCCTGGAAACTCAGGTTCAAGTCAGGCACACATGCGGCCACCAAGAAGTGAACGCCAGCAACTACAAAGAAACTAACGACTTTAAGAAAGTCAAGTTTAAAAAAAAAATCACAATCTCTCATTTTTCAGCAAGAGGCCCTTAGGTTTAACACCCCTGCCCCCAGCCCCTCTGAGGGGGGGGGGTTCTGCTGGCATTCACTTCTTGGTGGATCTATGTGCCTGACTCAAACCTGAGTCTCCAGGGCACCAACCTCTGGAGCAGACCACAACACCACCAAGACACCTTCTTTGGCATGATCTCCGGGCGTATTTAACTTCACCGTTCACAGGACTTAGACATAAGAGAAGGTTCCAAATGCCACCTCCAACCGCTGCATAGTGTGGTGGCACAGCGGAGAGAGTTCTTACCTTCAGCGCTGCAGTCCTGGGTTCAAATTCCACCAGCCACGCTCCAAGCAGGACTTGAACACATGACCGCAGCACTGACAACCGAGAGCTCTCCGAGACACCACACTACGAATTTGTTAAGTTGAGTCCTATTATAGGACTGTTGTAAATGCCCGATGGGCTGGATTAAACAACGCAACAGGCTGTCTGTGGGCTGTGGTTTGCCCACCTCTGATTCAACCACTTCATATTTTGCACTATATTTTATCTAGTTGCACAGGGCATTTGAGCCACTTGTTTTACTATTTCTGTCTACCTCGAAAAACATGAAATGTTTGATGTTTGCTGCCCAGCTTTCAGTTTTATTTACATTTAAATGATTTGAAAGGTGTTAAGGCTATTCCAGCATGTTTGCAGTGTTTAATATTTACATTGTTTTTGTTAATAAACTGTTCTAAAGTTTAACTAATGAACCCTCTGGTGTCTTCTTCATTTGTCATAATCAGGATACTCAATTCAAACTGGCAGCATTATCAAATTATATATTGTTATAAAACAATAAAAAAAATCGATCAATATGGGAAATAAAATCGGAATTATATTTTTTGACAGATCGCCCAGCCCTATCTGTAGTTTTCCGCTAGTAAATTCAGTAGTACCAGCTTCTTCTGAAACGTTTGGAAAATCATTATAATTATGAAGTGGCAGATAATAGTCAAACATTTACTGGTTTTATTTAAAATCTGTTTGTTTTTATCACGATCATGGCATTGTGGAACTGATAAGCAAACATTTTTTTGTTCAATGCAAAATTGTGAAAGTGTGAACACAGTGTCAGACCCAGTTCATGAGACAGGAAATACTTCCAACAAAACCAGTGATTCACACTAAACTACAAAGTAGTTAGCATAATGTGATATTTGCTGCAGTCTTTACCAAACAAACATGTTTTGCTACATCTGGAGGAAACAATTGTAGTAGGCCAGGACATTTGTGTTGGAAATGTGCATGCACATTCACGTACCTCCTGTGATTTGGATATTGCACTTGGCCATATTGCGATTTCGATAATATTTGTATTCATTGTTCAGCCCTAGTTGACATGATGACACACTGCAGGAAACAAGGTTTCTGAGAGACTACTGTTCAACAAAGTAAATCATAGAAACTAAACATGCTAATATACATTGAGAAATAATTATTGATAACATCAATCAATAGAAACTATTGAAATGCTAAATAAACATACAGCCATTAGTTGTGGCCCCGCTGGGGAACCCCTTCCAAGTCCCTGGACCGCAACACCTCCATCACACCAAAGACATCACATCATATTACTAAGCATTTATACAGGACTTGGCCTGGCCTGGTCTATTCAGGTAGTTAGAAAGCATTAGTTAAGACATGAGCTCACACAAAATACTTACACTAATACTTTCTAACTACCTGAACTAATCATGAATTGCAGCATTATTAAGCGTTTATAAAGCATTATTAACACATTGTAAATCGTTCATTTACAATTAGAACGTATTAATTGCTTACTAATAAGTATTAATTAGATGTTTTATGAATGAATTCACTATGAATTACTTATGTTGTATTATCTTGAAGATGAATCCAGAGAAGATGTTTGTATGTTACCCTGACTTTCTGTCGATGAATCGACAACAGGTATTCTGCACTGCAACCTCCACTCCGCTGCCCCGTAATGAGATGAAGCCTATTTACGTCTTCGGTTAATCTCCTGTCGGACAGCGAATGGGGCGGGAGGGTGGGTGAGGGTGTAGGGAGTCATAAGTCAATCTCCTTAAGAGGAGACCTGGTGAGCAGTTTGTGGAACAATGCTCCCATTGGGTGGTGAGCATCACATCAACGCTTGGATTACAGCGGTGGCCGTCTCCCAGGTGTGTATGACCGTCTGCTTTGATTGTTCTCAGACTCATTTGTAAGTCACCTTGGATAAAAGAGTCTTGGATAAAAGAGTCTGCTAAATGATTAAAGGTAAATGTATCATGTCTTTTTTTCAAATATTGATTCATCCCATTGGTCTCACTTTATTTGACATTTTAGACTGGTTAACACTAAGGTACACGATATTGAACGTGAGTCTGGGAGATTGTTCCAGATTGTTGAGTCTGGGAGATTGCTTATTGTCTAATAACAGGTTTCTCAGTGTATTTCAACACTACTTGTTTTGTTTCTTTTCTTCCAGATCCACAACTAGTGAGGAAGTGGGAGCGACACTGCTGTCGTCAAGGCCGTCACGTTAACACCTCAAGGCCAATCTGGGAAAGGGGTTCCATCCGCCCCACGCGGCCTCCAAGACACCAACATCCACCCCAACCCACCCACCCTTCCGCTATGGATTCCATGAAGTTCCTGGGCGCGCCCCTCAAGCAGTTCACCAGCTGCGTGTACAGGACCAAACCCGGCAGCAACAAGACGCCGTCCGTCCGCAGAAACAGCTTCACGCGCAGGAAGAGCATCGGAACGCGCCGGATGTCCCTTCCCGGCATGGGCCTGGGCATCGGCCGTAGGAAGTCTCTGCCCTGCAACACCAGCCCGAAAGTCCCGGACTCCTGGCTCAGGGTGTACCAGGCTGACATCAAGAAGGAAAGGTATATAGCTCGCCTATTTAGAACAATGTCTATCTGCAAAGGTTGGATTACCATAAAGAGAATGAGCCCAACTGGCACAACATCAGGCACAGACATACTTTCAGCTCCCTTAATGAGCTACATCTGTTTTTGTCTGCCACCTGTGCAGTAAAGGCCTTTTGGACATGGAGAATTTGTGTGTGTGTGTGTGTGTGTGTGTGTGTGGTGGGGGTGGAAGCCATCCACTGATTGTTGTTATATGAGGTCCAGTCAAATCACATCCCAAATTGCAATGTGTCCCCATCATTGGTCCTTCAACCAATGGCTTCCTAATCGGATAATGAATCCATTCTACTTTTTGGGAATGGAAATTTTTCAAGCTTCTTTTGTAACCATTGAATACCATATACTTGGCCAACAACTTAAATAGTAATTATTTTCTGGCTTGATAAACCTTGTCACCAGTCTCTGCACACACTGTTTACTAGGGATAAGCCTCAACCTGCAAGCAGGTAAGCCGCTTGATTCTCTCTGTGTGTGTGTGCTGGTGTGTGTGTACAGTTGCTAAAGATCGTCCACGTGTTTCTTATTGTCTCTATTTTAAGGAAACGACAGCAAGCAGTGATTGCCAAAAAGAACGCTGAGAGGTCCGTCAGAAAGACCCACTTCAGGAGCCACCACTGTCTCCCCAGGGTAGGCTGGCGACATGGAAAGTGATGTAGTGAGTTATGCGTAGAGCGTGGTCCAAATCTCAACTTATTGTTTTTACAGGTGGTAGTCCCGCCTCTAAATTAAAAAAAGGTGTCCGTACAACTTGTGGACCCAAAGGCATTTTTCAACATGTGGATAGTGGCTGGGACTAGCTCAAACATCAGCCCACCTGGGTAATGCATGGCAGGCAGTATGTGCCAGAACCCTGGTAATCACAGTGGTTGTGAGTTTGGCCTGGACTCCAGGGTTAGCAACCCTCCTCTTGTAAGAGTACCGTGCGATCTTTAGTCTTTAGAGTCCCGTCTCTGTCCTGGGCCAATTGTATAGGCCAGAGGGCTGAGCACCCCCTACTGGCCTTCCAACACCCCTACCGTCCGAGCATGGGCCAGGCCAGCCCCTGCTTAACACTGCTCTCCACTATGGTTTTAAAGTGGGGGGCTGACATCGGCAGTACACACGGCACGACCGGGCTTGAAGAGCAGTCTTGCCTTGCTGTCAGGTCGGTGGTCCACACTCGGGTGTCTGAGAACATGCAGGGGTACACACGTGAAGATGACTAGTCGATTGCCTGCGGCCTTTTCTTCCCCTTGACCTCAAACCTAGCATCCAGTAAAACCACGATTGCACCAAGACAGTGCACTACAGGTGAAATCCAGATGTTGAATTAAAAAGTTAGACTAGACTGTCCAGAAGACCAAGACAATAAAATCAGCTAAATAGTTCATTTAGTGTTTAATCATTTGGGTCCCAGTATAATTTTGTTCTTCCTTTGTGATTTACAATGGTTTCCTGTAGAAGCCGATAAAGCCAGCCAGAAAGCCTGAACCCAAGGGTCATGACAAGTCCTTCTTCGGTGCTTTCCAGGGCCTCAGCCTGGATGGGGTAAAGGGTAGTGGTCACAGAGCCACTGGCCACCTCCCCGCCGGTGCAGACCAGTGCAAAGTGATGTAAAGAAAGCACAATAGCATCCCAGACCCCAGGATGTCTCTGCAAGGGTTGAAGAGCTTCAGAAGAACACACAATGGTGGAGATCCCCCCCCCAAACTGAATTTAGAAGCTGGCCACAATATTAAAAAGTATATATGTTGTGAATTTTTGATCAATTCAGAAGCTGTTTTGTTTTGACATAACATCCATCATTAATCATTAAGTAGTGATCCGATAGTTAAAACAGTTGCATTTTAGTTTGTTGCTTTGATTTTGCACAATTTGTATGCGATTGTTTCTGCCAAATGAATGTTTTAATAAAGATGAATGATGAATGTTTATGTCTGAGCTTTGATTTGCATTTTGTTTTAAGTGGGAGGGGGCTCAGAGGCTGGAGCAGGCTAGACATGATTAAGTATACTTTAAAAACAGGCTACAGGATGACCGAATGATAAAACAACAAAAACCAAGGGGTAAAAAAAAGTATTTTATTTAACAGCACTAAAGAAGGTACACATCCTAACATCCAGTACTAATCGAGACACCCGACAAGTATTGCATGACTGCCATTTGTATTATGTTGAGCTTCATTGTGGAGGAATCTTGGGAGACCCAACTGAAATCCGATCAGAGATTAACGTCCCACCAGGTAATAATCTGCACACGTCTCTGGAGGCGGGCGTTCCGATAAATACACTTGAGTAAATACTGTAACCTTTTCACAGTAATCGCCACGATGGCATTCATAGAACAGTCTCCCGTTAACCCTCAAATCGAATATTCAATCTCCTGCTCATCTCACAGACCATGTCCAAAATAGGCTTTTATTAAGAAAGCAAATCCAACAGAAGACAAACTACAGTGCGATATGAGAAATTAATATTGAATATCCCCCTCCATCCATCCATCCATCCATCCATCCATTCATCCATCCATTTGTGCCAAATGTCATCATGCTCTCATACAGGTTCAAGATTCACAAATGTGTACAAATAAAAAAAGAAATATATAGAAACCTCAAAAAACGACATTTCTTAGAGGGAGGGGTAAATTGTCTCACGTGAACAGCTGCGTATTGGCTGAAGACCTTCCTGCAGACAGTGTGGTGGTGGTGGGGTTTTGGAAGTTCGGAAATGTCGACGTTTCACTCCCGCTGCTCCATCTTGACTTTGGGGGGCTTGAGGAACGAGCGGTTTTTCTTCTCCTTCTTCTTGCCCTTGGACTGGAAGGTCCTCCAGCTGTCCACGCGGCCGTCCCTCGTTTCCTGGGCAACGAGCGTAGTTTCATACGAGTCAATCAATAGAATGAGAATTTAAATGTACAAACACATACGTGCCTTGTACATATCTTGGTTAAAGGGGCGCTATTATACCACCGGGTGTGAGCGTGATTAGCCATAGATTTTTCATTGTGACAGTGGGACTGTGCCAACTGGTAAACTGATCTACTCAGCATCTAGGTGGACACTCCCATTTGTGATGTCACCAAGTCACAATATAAAATAGGACCCCTTTCAGAAGAAGAATTGTCTAGAAACACACCTCAAAGTTCTTTTGCCACTCTCGGTCTCTCTTGGCCTTTTCTGCTGTCTCGATTTCTTCCTCTCTCGCCCTTTTCCTGGTTAACAAAAGAAAAAGAGAAGACAAAAGACGAATGCATAAGGCAACAAAAATATGTCGTCTTACTGAACACACTTGCCACTACTGTTACCCAATATCTTCAGCAATGGCCAAAGTAAACACCAGTTGAATGCAGCACATTCAGTGTGAGAGGACGGGAGGTCACAGTTGATCAAATTTCACTGATAAATCATTTGTTTAGGTTAATTATGGTAAAGATGTAGCCAAATTAAAATGACGCACACTCAAATCAGGAGGACACACATCCAAATTAAGCAAGCAATGAATAGTGGCACTCTTTGCCGTCACTTGTTAAGAAGTAAGCTAGTCTGTTCAGTTAGTCCATTAGAAAATACAATTAAATGAAATTAAATGGGCACACATGAACACCACACTTGGGCCTTACCTTTCATGCATATCCTTTGCTTCCCGTTCCTTCCTCTTGATCTCCAGCTCAGCAAAAAGCTTCATGGTCTGTTTGTAAACGGCCTGTCTGAACTGGAAGAGCAAGGAACACAGCAGGGAACATGAAAATACATGGTCTTTATTCAAATTATAAATACATTAAATAGCTTTCTCACATTAAACATCCCCAAAAAAGAATGATAATACATTTAATAAATAAATAGATAAATATTACATATACACAAAAAAAGAATAAATATTTTAAAAACACTTACATTTGATTTAGAGGATTCAGTTCCAAATATTCCCCATTACCCATCCCCCCCCCCTCCCCCTGTTTAAAACCCCCATAATGCATTGTGGTGGAAAGCCAAAGAAGTGGGTGAGGTTGCGTTAACCATTTCCGGGTCGTCCTCCTCCACGTACACCGGCTTCCCGTCCTTCTTCAGCTGTTTCTTTTTCTCCTTCATCTGTTGTCATGGTCACATCACAGCACAACACAGCGTGAGCGACTGTTCCCAGAGTTAGAGATCGACAGCAACACCAGCATCCCTGAGCAGTGAGAGTGTTGTTGGTTTGCTCACCATGTGCTCTATGTACTCCGTCCCAGCGCTGATGATGTCCACGGCCCTCTTCTTCTGCTCGGGTTCCAACAGGAGCTTGTAGGCCTTGTCCACCGCTGGAGCAACACAAAAACAACACATTGTCGTTTACCACTAAAGAGTCCTTTTGGGTTCCCTACATCTAGTCTGCATGTGTTGCATCTGGTCATCTCTGTGGATGCCTGGTTACGGCACACTTGTGGTGTATGTATGTGCCGATTTTTCAGCTAAATTAACAAATGCCACCTTGTACAGAAGTTAGATTTTAGCTTTCGTTTCTCATTGGACGGACAGAGTGAGAGTAACATGCTGGCTGAGGCCAACGACTGTTCTTCACCGCGAGGCATGGCAATCATTGTAATATTCTATTATTATTTAATATAACACATAACAATATTCTATTATTGATGGCCATGTCCTCAAAAACCCATAGGAAGGATAGTATCATAGATAAAACATTTCACATTTGCATTGTATGTCACCATTTTCATTGAGTACTATCACACACCACGGCTATGGATAAGGCCACAGACCCACAACGCTACAGTACCATCATCAGTTTTACACTTGGCCACAGCAGTCGAGGCTGAACGCATGGAAACACAAAGGGACTTCTACCTTCGAAGGCTTTCTGTGCTCGGTCTGGGTCATCTTGGTTCTTATCAGGATGTACCAAAATGGAGAGCTGTATGCAGGAAGAAAGCAAATATTGTCATTTAGTCTTCTATTTCTGTAATTTATTTTCAGGGAATTTGGTAGGAAGGTTCTTACTGCGCGGAATCTCTTCTTTAATTCAGTATCAGTTGCCTCTGGATCAATTTGCAGCACCTGAGGAAGTCATGAATGTGAGTGTATACATGCATTAAAAAAACATGGCGGAAGGCACTCCAGAGATGTTTTAGCCTTCTAAGAGCACTAATGTTCCTTTTTACATCACAAAAGATTGACAACAGTTAAGACACAAATGGACGCTGGTGAAAAATACAAGTGGACTCCACATAGCCTGGTGAAGCCAAGCTTTTGCTCTGTTCACCAAAACCTCCTATATGCATATAAATAGAAATATATACACATACATACACAGCCAGAATCTGAAAAGACTCATTCACCAGTCTGATGCACCTAAAGCTAATTTCATATTCCGATATTCCAAACCGTTTATGTCACCTGCAAGAGGTGACCAATGATGACCCAGTTACCTCAAATGGGTTTAGGTTGAAGTAGGACGAGCCGGGCCTGAGTAGTCTGTCTATCTGCTGCTTGGAGGTCAACACAGAGTCCCGCTTCTCAATCTGCTTCACCTGAGAGACACACGCACACAAACATTGTTATCCTGTAAAGAAATGCGACAGCACTGTTTCTCAAACAGGGGTAGTATACCCATAGTGGTACTTTGAAGGATGGCAGGGGGAAGATTTCAGGGGGGAGATTGTTGTTGTGCTGAATCTTAACAGCACCATAATAAAAAGTCAAATCTGAATACAAACACACAAGTTGGGTGACTCTTTTCAATGATTGATACAAATCTTAGGCAATGCACAAGCCACTAACAGTAAGTATGTGCACCACCCAATTAATATTCATGTGTACAACACATTACATGCGCTATAATAGTTTTGTAAGAGACAGATGTTATATGAACACATGATATGGTGAGCTTAATTGCAGACACATCAACCACATGGATCTATGGTAATAGGAGGCTATAGACATACATGAGTCAGCTGCACATAGTAACAAAGCTGCGTATATGGAATAATTGATTTACACACATTGATTTATTTAACCAGGTCACCACCATTCAGTGGTGAGAGCATGTTATTGTATGTTAATGGTGAAAGCATGTTATTATTGTTATTTTTGTGCAATGCTATCGCTAGCCAGCCTACAGTACATGTCGTTAGCTGGTGTTGAGGGCTGGGAGGCTTCACGACAAAAGCCTCCCGCCGCCCCTCAAACCACACACACACACACACACGTAGCAGCCTTCAACCCGCCGAACCCCGGAGCTCATGGTGAATTGGTGCGTTTATTACGAGTGTGTAGTCACCTCTGTGTAAAAGTTTTGAAATAAATCATCCGAGGAGCTCGGCGCTGAGGGCTCTCCTCCGGCGGCCGCCATCTTGTCCCGGGTTTACACGTGTGACGTCACGGGCGTCACGTGACTCTCTGACACACGTGGAGGAGGCGGCGGCGGCGGCGGCAGCAGCAGGGCCAGAGTAAGAATAGCAATAGAAAATAGAATGAACCACTTCTATTTAGAAGGGAATAAACACAAATTCATATTTCATATTTGTTGTGTGAGCCAGCATGAAAATAAAATATTCTGTAAGAGCATTTTGATGTGATTATTTAATGGAGGGTTTGGGAATATAATGGCAATGAATGCACATTAGTCATCAGGGTAAATAGGACAAAAAAAAAGGGAGATCTTCTGCCTGAGACTCTTGAATGGCTCCTTCACTGCTGGGGTGACCTGGGTGGTCTGCGGTAGGCTTAGGGGGCGCAGAGGAACCAGAGCCTAGGGGCCTAGGAATCTAATCACTTCCATCTATTGGGAATTCCTATAGTTTGTTTGCAGAACACATTAAATGTGTTTCATCTCGTCCATAAAAATGTGTCGGAAATCAACTATGTCTGGCTCACGTAACAGTTAAATGCCCGATGACACCGACAGCCTATTTGCGAAAAAGCTATAACGGTTTAAAATAAATAAATAGTATTATTTGTGTGTGCTCCAACTGCAATCACTATTTTCTTAAATAATAAAAAAAATAGCAATGTTATAGTTGCTTCCAAATGAAACTGGAATCACATTTGGCCTTTGATATTGTAATTTCTTTTCCTAATCGTTCACTAAGACAAAGATATTTGACTTCCTTGACATCCCAACGGTTAGTTTGTGTCTGAGAACGAGAGGAAATACTCCAAGAGAACACCCTCACTGCACAATCATCAAGCTCCTCTTTTGTTTTGTTTTTATTCATTAAGCTTAGAGTAATAAGTAGTACTATTACACCCAGCCTACAAATATTGCAGCAGATGGTGTAATTCTTCTACGTCATTCCTGCGCCAGGGCAGGGTGTGTGGAGCCGCTGGTGGGGGAGGAGTCTCCAGAGCCGCCTCCTCCTCCTCCGTCACATGCAGCCTCTGGTCACCCCCCCCACGGAGATCCCAATGGCTTGCTGCCCTCCACTGCAGCCAAGAGAGGAGGGGGTCATGACCTGTGTGTAAAAAAAGCAACAAGCAGTGAATGAATAGTCAAGAATTAAACAGGTCTTTTTATTCATTTCTTTTTTACAAAAATGACTGCGTGTGTGCTTATAACATGTTCAATCCATGTTTAGTTTTTGCACAAATATTACATTTGCACTTTGTATTACATTTTAATCTGGAAATGAAGACGACGATAATCCCCATTAAATCCCTATTTAAAAATGCAATTAAAATGAAATTGAAAATGGTTCTTAAATTACAATAACATCCCTCACCACTTCTTGTGTTGAAAGTTGCAAATGTAGAGCCTGAACAGTGCCAGGTCCAGTGACCACTGGACAGGGACGTTATGGTCCTAATGCACTCATAGGCCTCTTGAGTCAGGAGTCATCCATGCTCTGTATGGCTGTTCATCCTAAAAGCAGGGGGCACACAGTGAGTGGCATATTTAACCCACCTGGGGACATTTTAAGTCATTTATTTTTAAATCCCTTACTAGGAAAATTGCTTTAAATAACATTACATTTCATACGTTTGGATCAGCACATTTAGGCTTAAAATGACATTCGACAAAAAACAATGGACAATTTCACATGTTAAGCTCGTACAGCAAATACCTTACCAGTTGATCGGTTCCACTCTTGTGAATTCTCTGAGTCATTCACATGGACCTAGGGCAGCCTCCATACTGCCTGGTAACAAGAGGCAACATATAAAGACAGAAATCTAATTGAAATGCTTTGAAACAAAAACGTCTAGTTTGGGACTTGTAATGGCATGTGAGGCTTCATAATTGTACATCTGCTTTCCTTTAATATCAGGCGTCACTACCTACATACATCCACACAGTACCGCATTCTCTCTCCCTCTCACACGCACACACTTTTATCTTACCGACTGAGTACCTAGTGCCATCTTGTGGCTTTACAAATTACAACATGTTTTGACCATCTTCTGACATCTTACGTAAGACGGAATTCATTACCCCCACTACAAACAGAATAATTTAAAAAAATCTGTTAAATTATTCAAAATCCAATGTACAACTGAGCATCCATCTCTCATCCATCACTGGGAAAACGGACGTGACTGTCTCTACCGCACTGTCCCAATGCTACACCTAGTGGTGAAAAGGTGGTACGGCTATTTTTGTCGTGCCTTTGTAAACTGGGTGACGAGGGCAGTGCTACAAAAAAAAATAATTGCTAGGGTTTCACCGCACCCTAATCCCTGCCCGTCTGGCTTTCGGTTGCGGGATTCAACCTTATGAAACATACAAGGGGCTACGTTATAACCCTAAATCAGAAACAACCAATTGGCATTGTTCATCATGGTCTCCCTAGCAACAACGACGCCACCCATCCCAACAGACTCGTCCTTCATAACCGCTAACGCTTCCAGGTAGCGGCCTCTCCAACCGAAAAGTATGCAACAAGGCTAAGATGCTAAATCGTTAGTAGTGGAACATGGCATCTGCTAGCTGATTTCTGCTAGCTGTTTTATTTTTTAATTTTATAGTTTTTTTGTTGTTGTTGCTCATGGCCAGTGATTAAAGAGTTAGCAGCGGGTGAGGAGGAGGAGGAGGAGGAGAAGGTACTCTGTGCAAGGCGAGCTCACCCTCGAGTACCGCTCAGGGGAGTTCCTCACGCTAGCCGTGCCGCGCTCTCAATCACCCTCCACCTGCGCAGGTTGGGATAAGAGGACAGACATCAAACAAAGCACACAAGGATATCAATGTACCAAGAGGCAGATGCTACAAGCGCTACGTCAGGGGTGGGGGTGGGGGGGGGGGTTGAAAACAGGGTTAGATGAGCAACTGCTAAGCCTCATGAGCACAGACATTACACAGAAGAATTTTAACCCTTTTTTGAAAGAAATCATTTTTTAAAAAGACAAATCTTTAATGAGAATTCTAACCCCCTTGTATCGATGCCTTTCAAGAGGCCAAAGGACATTTTTGCATTTTTTGTTGTTGTTGCGAAGGCAAATCATTGGTTAAAAATGGTTCTTCAGTGGTTTGGTGACGATTTTTGGAGCTTCAGTGTGGATCCATTCAGCGGTCAAAGCTTGTGTTTAACTGGAAACAATGGAAATCCAATGGGACCGAACTCTTTTTTAATAGGGTCTGGATGTACCTGGAAGTGTTGGCTACATGGATCAGGTGCGTGTACAGGGAGGGAATAGAGGCAGCGTCAAGTGGCATGCAGAGCACAATAAAGGGTTAAAATCCTGTTTTTTTTTAATCAACATTCCACCCAGCCACCACCCAGCGTGTCCTTGTCCAGATTGTATAATTTTTTTGCGAGTCTTTGTTTGAACTTTGAAAGCATTGTTTACTCGAAAATCTCAAATCAAATACTGAATGACTCAGGTTCAATTTGAGGTATCTTTGACAATTGACTGATACTCAGCTGAGTTTTATTGAAACTGAACAAAAACGTAAAAGTTATAAATACAAAGAACATCAAAGAACAAACTGCTATGGCTCTTAAGGTAAGCCAAACCAAAAAATCCTATAATCGGGCAAATTCAAAAGAATACATAGGAAGTTGTATCAGTTTTAAAAAACACATGTGGTCTAGCTCTAGAAATGCTACGCATACACATTACAAAACCTTTTGATTCCTCCTCGCTTCCCGTGGATTCTTTTCTCCACCACAGCAAAAACAAAACAAAAAAATATCAAGCGCTAACCATATGCATTTATTTACAAGCAAGTCCCTAAGCCACTATGAAACCACAAATAGATGGGGTACAAGAGGGGGAGGACAAGGGTAGGAGCGTGGACACATACTTCCTGCAAGGCAATATAAGATGATTTAGTGTCCTTTCAGACTTTTGTAAAATGAACGTCTGTGGGTTGTCGTGTTTTTTGTGTGTGACTATTTTTGTTTGCCTTTTTGTAAATGTTCATTGTTGGCTTTAAAAGAATGAGGAACAAACAGTAAAAGTGTTTAGCTCATGTTTTTTTTTTTTGTTTTTTTTTAAACACATGTCCCAAATGTAACCGCAGAGGAGTAAGAAAGGATTCAGCAAAACGGTTACGCTCAGTTCTTCAGCCAAAATACTTTCCAGCCAATCAGGTCGAGCCAATTCTGGGATCTGTCCATTTTTTCAGGGATAATATATATTTAGATATATTTTTCTTTTTGGACGAGGAACGAAGAATAAAAAGTCAATCAAAAAAATTGGGGCCCAATCTCCTGATTTCTTTTTTTTTTCCTTTTTGTTCATTTTCTTTTTTTTTGTTTTGTTTGTTTGTTGTCACTTACTCGGACAAATACCTTTTGGTGCGTCTACTTCCACTGCTGCCCATAAGAATCCTGTGAAAACTCCAGGGTGTCATTACTGTAACCATAGTTACCGGAATAGTCGGCACCCTGCTGCAGGGGCTGCTGGGCGATGGGCTGGGACCCCCAGTTCTGCTGGTTGTTGGTCTGCCGGCGCTTGGAGTCGGGCTGGTTGAACACGTCCGCCTTCCTCTTTCCGCCGACGTTACCGCCGCGGTTGCCCCTGGCGCCCCGGGGGCCTCGACCCCTCTGCGGCTGGAAGGGGGCCCCGCGGCCTCCTCTGCCACCCCGCGGGCCTCCGATGGGCGGCCCCCGCTGGGCGTAGCCACCGCCACGGCCGCGTGTGGGAGGGGCCCCGCGGGCCCTGGGGGGAGGGGGCCCCGCCCGACTGGGACGCGATCCGCGGCCCCTCATGCTGTACATGTCGTCGTAACCGTAGTAGGGGTCCTCATAGCCGCCGCGGTAGTCATGGTAGTCGTAGCCGCCGTAGTAGTCGTCGTAGTAGTCTTCGTAGCCATAGTAGTCGGGCGGGTAGGCATAGCCCCCCCGGCCGCCTCGGCCCCGGCCCCGGCCTGGTGGGGGCATGCGGGGCGGGGGGTAGTAGTAGTAGTCGTCATACCTGCAGGAGGTTGGGGAGGGGGGGGACAGAGAGAAGGAGAGAGAGAGAGAGAGAGAGAGAGAGGGGGAGAGAGGGGAAAACCCGGAATTTCACCACATCCTTATGTAAACTTGATGAAATGTGATTAGCTCCTCACCACTCATGCTGTGGGCAACAGCACGAGTGCGGTGCCAACACTGTCATTTAAATATTCATACAACTCACATTTTCAATGTGAACATACCTTTCAAACTGCAATCAAAAAATGAGAAAGGCCAAAGCATCTCCTACCGTATAAATTATAAAATACTAATAAAAGATTTGATAAATGATATCAGAGATAAAAGAGCCAGAATTGATTAACTGACAGCACAGATGGCTGGAGTTACCCTGTGTTCCTGGTGGTCTGGCGCGCCGCCTGCCTCTCCTTCCTCTTCTTGTCCGGGGGTTTGGCCAGGACGATCTCGATATCCTCTCCTCCCAGCTCCTTCCCATTCATCTCCTCCATCGCCTAGCGAGAACGGCAGCCACAGGAATGAATAAATAAAACATGCGAGCGGAGCATTGACATTACAGCCACGTGTCCTCACGCACCACCCACCTTCACGGCCGCGTCCCGCTCCTCAAAGTGGACGAAGGCGTAGTCTTTGAGTTTCTTCACGCGCTCCAGCTTGCCGAACTGGGAGAAGGTCTTCTCCAGGAGCTCCTCTGTGACCGGCGTGGCCAGTTTCCTCACAAACAGCACCTTCACCTATACACACACACACAAAAACGTGATTTTACTGAAACAGTTTTGCTTGGTGATGTCTTGTAGGAAGAAAAAACAGAGCGAGAGAAACCCTTTACACAGAGCCATGCCCATTTATATTACATTTATCATAGGCAACACGTTGACACCTGGCGAACTGTTACGTTGTTGTTGTCGATAACGGCATCGTTACAGCTCCGCGAGGCGCAATAAATAAATCGGCAACATTCTCGCAAAGAAATGGCAGTGTAAAGGGTGCTAGAGAGAAACAGAGAGAGAGAGACCTAGACAGAGAGAGCGAGCGAGAGAAAGACTAACCTTGGCCATGACCTCGGGGTCAGGCTCCGCCACAGGGTCGGCCCACTCCACAGTGACGGGGTTCCCCCACACCTTGACCTTGCCGCTCATGAGGCGGCGGCGGGCCTGTGCGGCCGACTTGTGGTCCTCGTACTCCAGGAAGCAGAAGCCGCGGTTCTTCTTCTTGTCGTCAGGCTGGTGGTACAGGATGACCTCCTGGAGACCCTCTGCACAGATGAAAGAAAAGAGGTGTTTACTTTACCCTGAAATGTGAAACAATGATCTGGATCAACCAATCCATTGGGTTCAGCCATTACAGCATCAGGTGACCGACCTGTAACTTTGCCAAAGTCCTCCAGTATGCTCTCTCGCGTTTTGTTCTTTGGAATGGAGCCGACAAACAGACGATTGTTTGCGACAGATATGCACACTCCCAGGTACTTCCCGGGCCGGATCTCATAGTTATCACACTGCAAACGGACAGAGGTCAAAGGTCATATATTGTTGTGGGTTAGGGTTGTGTAATGTTGGAAAAAACATTTTGCCTGTTATTCTGTATAGTTTTTCCAATACATAGCGTTATGATATCTTATTATTTCAACAAGAAGACAACCAACTGAAATCCGGCATCATTTAAATAACAGTCTTGTGGCCCCTTGCCTGTTATCTGTTTACTTACAAGTTTCACAGCCTCCTGGGCGTCGTCCTTGTTGCAGTAGGTGATGAAGGCGTAGCCACGGTTCTGGCCCGACAGAGGGTCCATCATTAACCTGAGGTCCCAGATGGGCCCGGCGGTCTCGAAGAGGGGCACCAGCTCGTCCTCATACAGGTCCCGAGGGATCTTGCCCACAAACACCTGCGGGAAAGTGAGCAACACCGCCGTAGCGATTAGCATCCTCATACAAGTGCTGGCCGCTTTCCAGATTTGCTTCCTGTTGCGTCATGCATAGGCGTGTATGCTCAAAATAAATACATTTGAATACATTTGCGATTCTCAACTTCTATGATGCACAACTTTTGTCTTAGCTTTGCCTATGTGTGTTTACCTTATTTCTCAGTTGATACATCTCTTCAAATATAAAAACAACATAATCTTATACACACTTTACTCTGCTTTCATGCAATCAATTTCCACCTTTCTCAGCGTAAAGCGGACCGGAGGAGATCCTGAAATTAGTTTCCCAATGTACTGAATCGAGAATTTATTTTGAATCGGGAATCATTTTGAAGAATGGAAAACAAAAGAATCTTGAGCTGCCGAAACATTCACACCCTTAAAACGTGTACATGTCCCCGATGGTTTACCTCCGTGCCGACCCCAGGCTGGCACCCCGTGAACACCTCTGGCGGTGGGGGGCCCCCGTACTTCCGTTGCCCCGTGGTGACATCCAAGGTGTACCCTGTGCGATCCAACAGAGCCTAAAACACAAAACAAACAATATATATATGTAGCATAACAGATGTTCATTGATGAGTTGACAGCGGCATGTTTATAATGCTGTAATACAATACCACTGGCCTAGTCAAGGACACTGTGGGCTCACCTTGATTTTGGTCTCGTCGGGGCCCTTGGTGGACTCTTGTACTTTGCTTCCCTGCTTTTCCCTCTGCCTATACGTCTTCATGACTCCACAGAGGAAAGCACTTTTGTTCTGTGGACGGATTTGTTTTGGTGGTTAAAAAAACAAAACCACCTCACGTTAAAATTACAGGTACAGTACAGTAACTTTACCCTGCTATGGACGATCGGTGAAAAGGGATCTATACTGCAAATGCTCCCTCCCCACCTCCCCAGTGATGAAGTAAAGGTGCCAACCTGAACGTGGGACAGGTCGCTCTCTTTGAACTGCAGCAGCACCGTCAGGGCCCCTTCCTCGTTGAACTCCCGCAACGCATCGATCGCCCTTTCGTCCAGGTCCTCGTACGCCACCAAGCCTGCCATTACATAGTCGTGCACGTCGTTAACACTGTGCAACGCACTGCACATGCATTTTTATTGCCCCTTCGGTGTGCATTCATGGCAAAGACAGAAAAGGCAAATGAGACTGTAATGGGTTGAAATGCAGCAGCAGCAACAACAGCAATCCACCTGTCTGGAAGATGTTATCCAGGCTCTCGGCTACTTTCTGAGGCAGCCCGGCGTCCAGTAACGTCTGGTAGTTCTCCGTGTGCGTGGTGGACACGTCCATCGGCTCATCCTCCTCCTTGGCCGGGGCAGAACTGCCGTTCACCTCAGCAGTAGCCATCCTAAGAGACACAAAAAGCCACCTTATGCGTTCAATGTACACTCTTTTAGACACCGAGTAGACGAATAAAGTGGTCATCACCAGTCGACAGCACGCAGGTGTTGAGCACGCAATACGATCCACGATACGACACATAACATGAACATAAGATTTGACATCGCAACTGTATGCAAACGCAAATGTGTGCGTATTTACGTTGCCCGTCATTAACCAATAATAAGGCCCCAACAGTAGACTAATGTTAATATTAATGTTAATATAGCGACCATCGAGCGCCGTCCCGCCCCCTTTACGTGCAGCCCAGTGGCACCAACTTCACACTGGTGAATGCATTTAGTCTGCTCTAAATACGACCCCACAGCCTCTATACACGCATAACGGTGCACAACAACACCCAGACAGTCTTATAAATCTGAATAAATAACCACCGCGGCGGGTTTCCATGTAACT
Organism: Coryphaenoides rupestris; assembly: GCA_002895965.2. Taxonomy (NCBI): domain Eukaryota; kingdom Metazoa; phylum Chordata; class Actinopteri; order Gadiformes; family Macrouridae; genus Coryphaenoides; species Coryphaenoides rupestris. The sequence continues at coordinate 275,765 of PIJE02000186.1, forward strand.
CAGAGCACCGCTAGCTAGGTAGCTTGTCAACGAGGCTCCAGCGGAGGCCTAGTCGGGCACAAACACACCTTTACGCGCTCAAATAAGCCACCGTCACGAGCAATAAGCCACAGTTAGCCCGACTCACCTATCGCTTATGGACAATTAACACCACCGCGGAGATCAATGGGAAGTAATCGACGCGTGAGACGTTATCTAATCTGTGATCTCAATAATACGTGTGGCTCTGCCCACGAGACAGATTTCCAGACAGCCGCCGGAGTCGTCGCTCGAACAACGCCACCGCTCGGCCACAGTCGGCACCGCTCGGCCATAGTCGGCACCGCTCGGCCACAGTCGGCACCGCTCGGCCACAGTCGGCCATAGTCGGCACCACTCGGCCACAGTCTGCACCACTCGGCAACAGTCTGCACCACTCGGCCACAGTCGGCACCACTCGGCCATAGTCGGCCCCACTCGGCGACCATCGCGAGGTTCGGAGGAGGAGGGACCTGGGGGGGAGGCGGGGCTCGTTTCGTTCGTTTTGAATCCCTGAAAGACGAATTGCCACGTGACTTGTTTAGGGGTACGCAACTATTTCATTTAAAAACATGTGCAACTTCGACCCGAAGAACGTTTTTAAATAAGTGCTGAAATGTACAAGGTTGAAGAGATGATGAGCAACGCACGTCAACGTAAATGAGCCTAATATTGAACACATTGGAACAAAGACTTTGGAACAAATTGAAAGCTTTATTTGTGTTTTATACAATACGGAGTGTTCATAATAATAGTAATAATACTACTACTACGATGGTCATCGAATCGGTACCGTTTTAAGGAGGTTAGAATGTGAGCTTGGAACATGTTAATGTTAGGTAAACTCAGTCGTCGTGTTTGAGCTTTCTGATTTTGCCCTTGTGGCGGTCGATCTCCCGCTGCATCCGCTCGATCTCCTTCTTGTGGTGATCGATCTCCTCCTCGTGGTGCTTCCTCAGGAGGGCCAGCTGCTCCCTCTCCTTCTGCCTGAAACAGATCAACACAGCAGTGGATCACCATCACATAGGAGTGTGTGTGTGTGTGTGTCAGATCCAGGCACATGCACAGCTGTACAATAGAAAGTGATACAGATATGGATTCAATGTAATTTTTTTCTTTTTTGGAAATATATACCTGAAATAGCGTTCCTCTTCTGCCGCTTGTCTCTTTCCAAACGCCCCGCCGGCCTCCCTCACAGAGCCTCCCCCGCCTCCTCCCTTCCCTGCTCCTTTGCCCAGTTCCCCGAGCTGCAAAGAACAAAGTTATGTAATGTGTCATTGTGCTAGGAACTGACTCCTTTGC
>PIJE02000186.1:282084-319810 GCA_002895965.2 Coryphaenoides rupestris
GTGTAAGGGCCTCGGTAATTAGCCTTCATGAGCTGCAGCTGGGCCCAGTTGGTGGTGGTGGTGGTGGTGGTGATGACCTCCTGGTTGTTGTAGTCTTTTGTGGCACAGCCATCTTTGTTTGTAGTTGATGCGGCCACCTTTGAGGGAATGCTTCTGCAACAATACACCCTCGCATCATGATGCCACCCCATCCAACACAAGGATGCTTGATGGATGGATGGATGGACAGAGGGATGGATGAATGAATGATGGATGGATGGATTCATGGCAGAGGGATGGATGGATGGATGGATGGCAGATTGAGTGAAATGTTTATCTGCCATCTGTGCGTTGAGGATTGACGAATGTGCGTCATTCTCTCTCGCTACACTTGCACATTTACTGACATTAGGACTCGCAGGCTGGCAGTCATTAGTGATAACAGGATTGCCTCAGGAAGTATCTCCTCTCGTCTCCTCTCAACCAGTGGCGGTCCCATGGTGAATTTAAAGACCCCTCTCTCTCGCGCTCTCTCTCTCACTTATCCACCTTGAGGATTAGCTTCTGCTGTTCCTATGGCAACAGCCTTCAATTAAGCCACTGCAGAGGATTGTGTTGTTATTGCCAGCAAGGTGCTAATTGATACTGAGTTTCATAATGGGTGGGGGAAGGGGGTGGGTGAGGGGAGGGGCGGCAGGGGGGCGGGGTTGTCCGGTTGGAATCACACCCTGGAAGCGTTTCTAAACGGCAACGTTATACCTTAGCTATAACCTACGTGCACCGTGCACAAAACCTTCATCTGTGTTGAAGGGATGGCTAATTTAATAGCAGCTACTCATGCCTTTCTTGCTTACTGCAATCTCTGTTTATGCAGTATCTGTGAATGTATATATGTCATAATCTGTATTCTGTATAATGTAACAATCTGTATGTGTTCATACAAAGGTTGCTGTATATACTACATATTTTATATGCAGTATACTGTTGTGTATACCACTACAAGCCTGCCTGCCTTGCTTTGACCTGAACAATGACCATAAAATCAAATTAACTAAATAGAAAACACTGGGCCAAAGCGACACATACAATGTCATTCCTGTCTGTTTTCTCAAAACATCTGTGGATGGAATTAAAGTGGAAGTAGTCAACTTTTTGCTTTAACTTATAATTATGAAGTAAATGCTGATTGCAGAGTGCTATAGAACTATAACACCGTTGGCCTTAGGTTTAGTTCTCTTAAGTCTCTAATTCACGATGCATTTCTGTCTCCCACTGGGCACAATCTTTCATGCCAAATCGATTTACGCCACAGGAAGTGTGTCACACGCCCGGTTACCATAGATACGATACTAGCCCAGTCGTGGCAATGGACAACGGGTGAACACAAGCAACTGTGGAAATTCTACCCATTAAAAGAAAAAGAACCCAGTGGATGGAGGAGGTGAAGAAGGCGAAATTAAACCTGCTGCAATCAAACGAAACATTTGCATGTGATTGCTTTATACACAACATAATATCATGTGCAATACTACCTTTCAACATCATGTGCAGTATTCTCAATATCATGTGCAATATTACTTCCTAACATCATGTGCAATATTCTCAATATCATGGGCTGCATTATTAACAACATGTGCAATACTACCTGTCAATATTACCTTGCAATATTGACTCTCATCATCATGTGCAATATTCTTAATGTCATGTGCAATACTTCTTCTCAATATTATCCTTGCAATATCACCATGCTACATTACCTTTCATCATCATGTGCAATATTCTTAATATTCTTATTATCATTTGCAATACTACCTTTCACCATTACTATTATTACCCTTCAATATTACCTTGTAATATTACCTTTCATCATCATGTGCAATATTCTTAATATTCTTATTATCATTTGCAATACTACCTTTCACCATTACTATTATTACCCTTCAATATTACCTTGTAATATTACCTTTCATCATCATGTGCAATATTCCTCATGTGCAATACTACTTCTCGCTAGTACTTCTCTATATTTTTCCTTAGGCTTATTCATTACATTTTATTATTCTGTTGTTTATTACTGTATTGTTTACTATTCTATTGCTATGCTTATGTTGTTGGTATCTTAATAAAGTTCCGTCTTATCTTATCTTATCTTATGTGTGTATGCATGTAATGTGCTTTTTTACTGTCTCTGAGGTGAGGCCAAAAGCACATCTCCTGCCCAGGTTGGATGGTAAAGCCCTACTCTATATTATAGTGTACTCTTATATGACTATTCTTAACCATGCCCTGTCACACAAATGCTGTAGTTCTTTATCGTGTATCCAAAATGGCTCATGTGTCTGCGCTGAGGCTGTCACATGAAGGTCATGAGTGGCATTATTAGGTTACAACATGAGCTGGTTGCATATCCCCCCCCCTCAATTTGATCATGACCCCCCCAGCTCAGTGCTCACTAAAGCCAATTTGCTCCCCAGATGACCTCATGAAATGAGCAATGCTCAACGAAAGGATCATGCAAAACTTGTCTTCCTTGTGCCCCGAAGCTGAGCTAGCATCCTGCACAATTAAAATTCAGTGAGAACAAGAAAATCTAATTTTAAAGAGGAGGCGACGGAACAGCCGTGTGGAGAGACCGCTGCCAAATAAGGGTTAACAGGGTTAACAGAATCTTCCCTTTGCCATATTATGTTTTAGTTTTCCCTAACGATCCTGACGTTTGTTGTATCTGGATATTTTGCATTGTTTTGCGGCACAGGCTATTTCTACCGTTAATAGTTTGGTTTCCTTGATGTAAAAATAAACCTGACTGTCACCTTCGACATAAATAAATGCTTTATTCCCTGCATTGCTATTTTTAACGAAATCTCTATGAGGCTCAAATGTGAACAAAGGAATGCTTGGACTGATATGGCATCCATTTCCTCTTAGCGCCTAATAACTCATCTGCCAACGTCGGAGTTATCTCCATTTTGTTTTTCTAATTTCATGCTGTGAGTCTCCAAGACATGAGACATGAGAAAGTAACTGGTTTGTTTTACATGGTTGAACCTATCATGTAACTCTGTATAGTGTCAGGCATGGCAGCTTGAAGTGGAGATTGAGAAAACCTATTCCCAAAATGTCGCAGCTAATTCATGCAAATAAACCGCAAAAAGTCATGTTTGTTTTAATATAGATTTGTGGGTTTTTTTATTAGAAATAACTGACATTCATCATTTTGTGCTCTGAAAACTGTACATTTACAAGAGGAAAGATAGCAAAATAAATGTCAACAAACTGGAGACGAGAAGAGGATACAAATGGGCATTGGGTGCGAGTAACTGGAGGTATGAACCGCTCTCGGACCAGAGCCCAGGCAGCACATACGGTCAAGTTGCCGACGGGTCATTAAAAAACACATTGTTACAGAAGACATGAGGTTCGGTCAAGTGCGCTACACTGCGCCCAGTAACAACACCCTGAAGCACAGTTAGAATATATGTTAGTTATTCATCCTATAGACTGCTCTTCAGAGTACAATTATCTGACCGGTCACGACATAGAGCCCCAAAAAATATGGAGTCTTGTGCTATGTGAATCTCTAGTAAATAGATTCCATTTAGTGTACTAATACAGATTTGTTATACGATAGTCTCATAAAGTCGTCTATATGTTCTGTAAATATGGAGGAACATGGTATAAAAAAAGGTATATATTTTTCTCTAAACATTGGTAAAAAAAAACAAACCTGCCTAAAATGCTGAAATCAGTCCTGCTTGAGCATCAAGCACCCATCATATTGCACGTTGTCACACTGATGGCTAAAAACACAAATATGTGTTGAATTTTTCCCAGAGGACCTGCCACTAGACCTGGAAGTCATGCCAGTAGCAGGAGCCTCTTTTCCTTTCTTTATTTTTTATTCCTTTGTAACTCTGTGACCCCTGCAAGGCTGAGAAACGAGCAATGGTGAAAGTTCGACTCGAACCCCATTGGTCCCTCCGTCGCCGTGGTAGACCGTTCCGGAAGAAGAGAGCCTGCATTCTCTAAATGCTGTGACTTGCTCGACGCAAAATGTATCACACGTCACAGGCCTCACAGCAGTTCCCAGAATGCACTGCTCGCCCCCCCGCGTCAAAAAGTCTATTCGCACCACGGATGTTGGTGTTGTTGTTGGCATTTTGCTTTTTGCTCACAGAAACACCGTCACCATCGCATCGTGTTCGTCCCGATGCCGTCGTCACTGAGTTCATGAGAGGATCGCTGATTTCATAGCTTTGTGGTGTGTGCCAAGAACTGAAACTATGACTGATAGTCATGAGGGGAATGGAAAAGATACAGTATATAAATAATGAACAAAAAATTAATAGTAATGGCACATTAGTAATTCTAACAATAATAATAATAATAATAATAATAATAATGATAATAGAACAATAATTAAAGTGAAAATAACGTTGAGTAGGTTGATATCCAGCTTGGCGTTCTTTACACTCAGGCGACAGTGTGAAATTCTCACTACAGAGCGTCTCTCGGAGAAGAGTCTCTTATTAAGCTCTGTAGACGCCATTTTAAGTGCGGTGCAGTACAAGCAAACAATAAAGCATGACGTTGGCCATTCCTTTCTCTCTATCCTCCTTGGAAGGTTTCTTGACTCCTTAAGTAGGTTAAGTCAGTTCTCCTCCAACCCCCCCCCCCCACCAGATGTTATTAGTTTTTCAATTGTCAGTTGAATGCAACAAAGAAAGAAGCACAAATGTGTCGGACCACCACTGGTGGCCGTGCCGGCCCGAGGGCTCGGAAGAAATCGTTAGTGGCAACGTAGTGATGGGCGCCACAGCCAGTCCTGGTCTATGGAAACCACGCATCACCCAGCTACACGAACCATTTCACCCCCGGGGGGAGGACATCGACTGCGGATCACTCCGTGGAGTTCCGCAGCGGGAAGTGTCCACACAACCACCTCCTCCTCACTTCCTCCTTGCGGTTTACGACAAGCTTTGACGGGTTTTGAAGACATGGATTCTGGACTCAAGACTGAAGCACTTCTTAACTTCCCACCCTCCTTGGTTCTCTCTCACCGGCTCCGCTCCTCGATCCCTGCTCAGGATCCACCAACCGTCCATTTCCAACGTTCCCCAAAGGCAAACCAGGGCGACTGAGGTGAAAGCCAGGAATGGCAACGCAGGGGCCTCCCCTTGCTGTCTCCCGGGCGCTCAGACCTCCGTCTGCAGGTCGATGATGTCCTGCCCCACCAGCGGGATGGTGGTGCCCGCCTTCTCCCACTCCACCGAGTGCAGCTCCAGGGGCGAGGCGGCCAGGGGCTCCAGGTCTTTGCGTACCCAGGCGGGTGGAGACTGCTGCTGCTGCTGCTGCTGCTGCTGCTGCTGCATGCCCCGCACTCCCCCGTCCCAGGGCCTGTCCAGAGGAGCCTGCTGTTTGTCCTGTTGGTTGAGAAAGGGACAAAACGCGGCCTTTTGAGTACTTGTGTGCCATTCGATCGCCACCAAGGCTTGTATGAATTGGCAAAAACAGTGGAGCCTTGTTTGTTTTAAATGTGAATGTAGAATGGACTGAGTTGTGGACATCATGGTGGACTAAAAAGGAAATGGTAGGCCTATTGGAGGATCAATATTGTGCTTTGTTTTATCGGGTGGGGGTAAAGTATCCCCCATCCTTGAGGCATTTTTTTTAATTGATATTGTGAGGTTGTATATAAACACTCACGCTGTGGTTCGTTTTGTCACTTCCTCCTGATGACACACTCCATCTCACAGACTGTAAGGAGGAAGGAAGGAAGGGAATAGGTCTTTATGTGACCTCAAGGCAGTAGCAACTACAGTTCCACCGTTTTTCGTATCTCTTTTGACACAGTCTTTCTTTTTAAGATGGCTCATCATTTCTCACACAATGGCCTCTGCCTCCTTCTTATAATCTGTTGGCTGAGCACAGCTTCCAACTTAAATTGATGACCTGGATGATGAATATGACAAAGTCATTGTTGTGATGGTTTTACCTTGCTGTCGGAGGCGGGAGACTCTCTGTCTTTCTCAGCGTGATGCAACTTCCTGTTGAGATCCTGGAACATGTTCTGGTGCCTCTTCTTTGTGTGCATAATTTTCTACAAGACAGAACAGTAGATACAGTCAGTCAAAAAAGATATCCTCCTGTGGTATATTCAGGTGCTGTAACATTATATTTGTGATTCACTGGGGGAGAGGAGCGGTAAAACGATATTCACCTCGAAATCTAACTCAGCATAACGCGATTTCTGCCTCTGCGAAGAGAAAAGGGGACAAAAAAGGAAAATCGCGTTAGTCTCATAAATATAACATGGCTTCTTGGCAGGTAGTCAGCATGTCAGAACAGAAACAATGAGAGGAGGACTTAGAGAGGTGCGTTTGTGTGGTCTTTACCTCCAGGGAGCTCATGGACAGCGTTGAGATGGTCTCGCTCTTGGACATCATGGAGTTCATGGACTCAAAGGTGTTCTCCAGGCTGCTGTGGGTGATGTGTGATTCGCTGGACATGTTGTGGATGTTCTGGAGGGGCGAGTCGCGCTCCGAGTACGACACGCTCACCTGGTCGGCAGGCAGTGACTGCAGGCCGAAGGCGGCCTGCGGCTCGGCGAAGGGCCCGCTCAGGTGCACCAGCCGGGTCTGCGGCAGCTGGGGCAGCTGCTCCAGGCTGATGTTGTACTTGGACATGTCCTCCTTGGGCTTGGTGCGCAGCGTGGACGTGGTGTTGGGCATGAGCACGTAGCCTCCACCGCTGCCGCCACCGCTGCTGCCGTCAGAGAGGCCGCAGTCGACGTGACCGCGGGCCAGGTCGGCGTCCAGCTGCTTGAAGAGCTCTCCGTCGCACACGTACACGGGCTTGCCGCAGGAGGGGTCCACGCCGCCCGCCAGCCGGCTCTTCTCCCGCTTCAGCGTGAGGGTGTGGCTGGAGTACTCGGGCACGGCCTGCATGTGGGTCTTGCCACCGGTGTTGGAGGGCAGGGTGTGGAAGTTGGGGCCCATGGGGAGGGGCATCTGAGGCGGGGCCATCTTCTCCTCTGAAGAACTTTTCATGCCTGAAAGAAAGAAAGAAAGAAAGAAGAAAGAAAAAAGATTGAGTGCACTGCACAGCCAAACAGGGTTTTTGAAAATGCACTGCAAATTGGCTGAAAGGATAGTGAGTCATCCCATCGGCATTGAAATGTTTCAAAATTTTATGGAAGGAAATCTGGTAAACGTGAAAGGGTTTCGGGTTGCGGGAATCAAATGAAGGCTCACCTTGTCTGCTGGAATCTCCGTCCTTCTCGAAATCAGACTGTAGATGAAAGAACAGAAACAAGACAAGGTTATGTCAGAGATAAATGAGCCGCCACACAGAGAGGCCGGAAGCACACAAGGCTCTCAAGACATTAAAAAGGCAAAGAACCGGGGAGGAAATAAAAAACTCACCACGTGTTGGCTATGGCCATTCTGCTGGGAGCTACCAGAGTCACCATTGCCGTCATCCTTACGGTCCACAACTCTGCACTTCACAGCCTCTTGCACCTGATGGGTGAACAAATTCACAATGAAGCAGCTTGCAGAGGACTCGCTGCAAAATCATACAACCGTACCGTTCAACCCCAGATAAACATGAAAACTCACATTCTCTGAGTTTACGAGAGAATACTTTTTTTTCCTCAGCCTACCTCTCTGCGCAGGATGCAGTGGACCATCACGATGATGAAGCCCTCCAGCGAGTCGAAAACGGCGAAGAGGATCTGGAAGAGGGCCGAGCGGCGGTCGGTGATGGCGAGCACGGCCGACATCCAGGTGAGAGCCAGGAGAGGCAGCACCACGCAGGAGCTCCACAGAGACGCCCTGTAGGGGGTGAGGATGTGTGTGGGGGGGGATAAACAGAAAGACTTAGCATGAACACACTGTTGTCTCCATCTGGCGCCCCATAACAAAAGGCTTTATTTCTTCTGGGAAGTTTGTACTGATATTAAATACCCTGGCACCAAATAGACCCTTTTCACAGAGCGTCAATAGCAGGGTACAGCCACTTCCTGGACTAGTTGTGTCTATACTGGTGCACTGCCATGCATAAATCCTACAGACCCATCATTAACATTATGAGCTGCTGGGGTTTATAAAGCCCCGAGGAGGCTTGTTTGTTTGCATAGTAAGGCCAGGAACGTGAAGACTTACCCAGCTCGTTCCTTCAGCTTCACGTCGGTGATGCCGTCCTTGGACACCAGCTTGTTGAAGACCAGAATACCGATGACCATGTTCACCTGTGGGCGGGGACAAAGATGGACAGGTTTTTTAAGATTGGTGCTAAATAATAAATGACGACTTTTAAAACCTCTTCCACTCGTCATCCCTCGTTTTTTTTTTGATAGGAAGAAATACCTACCAGGACAACGGCTGCGGCGGGGCCCACAAACGAGTAGAGCAGACCCCCCTCCAGAGAAAGCCAGCAGCTGAACACAGAGAAAAGTAGAAAGACATTTTTTTTTTTAGCAAAGTGGGCAAACTGGAAAAAAAAGGAAAATAAGGGACAAAGGGACAAACGCTCAAGGAGAGGAGAGGCGCGGCCGGTGGTAAATAATGCTTACTAGGTAACAGTGCCGTATCCCTTCGCCTTGGTGAAGCCCACAGACACAGCCACCACCAGCGCAGGAAGTCCTGTCAACGAAAATGGGCCGAGGGAGAGAGAGAGAGACAAAAAAAGAGAGCGAGAGCGTTTTAGTGTCAAAGAAGAATAATCACCCACCAAGGTAGGTCAGAACAGAGATAGAACAGAGGATTAAAAAAAGGAAAAGAAAGAAAGGGGGGTGGGGTGGGGGGGGTGGGGGTGTGTGAGGGTGGGAAGCCCCCCCCCCCGAAACCGCACAAAGAGAAGACAAAAGAGTCACCGCTCACCCCAGCCCAAGCAGAGGAAACGCTTGCGGATGATGCGGTTGCGCAGGCGGCCCGTGACGGCCATGTAGGACTGCCACGCTTCCGTCAGCACCCAGCAGAAAGACGACAGGAAGAAGAAATGGAGGAGGGCGGCCACCAGGGTGCAGACCACCTGAGGGCCGAGGTGAACAAGAGGAGAAAAGGAGAACGAAAGAGAGAGAGAGAGAGAGAGAGAAGTGTCAGTGACGGTGCCGACAGCCGAAAGCTTTTAGCTAAAAGGTTCAGGTTTTAAAAATTTAAAAAACGACACGTAAAGGAGCTGCCTCGTACCTTGTTGCGAGCCTGGGTCTGTCCGACCAGAATGAGGGCGTTGGAGCAGATGATGGACAGGCAGAAGTTGATCAGGATGACAGAGCGCTCGGAGCGAATGTACCTGGAAAAGAGAAGGAGGGGAGGAGGAGAGGAGGTGGGTGAGTGAGGGAATCGATGAACGAGTAGGATCATGTGGCCCTATAGGCCGAGTGTATGGAGTACAGAGTATTGAGTGTGGCGTGGCAGCAGTGGTGCTGGGCGCCGAGGAGGGCCGGACTTACTTCCACACGGAGACGTAGATGATGATGAGGAGGAGCAGGGTGAGGGAGGAGACCCCGCAGCCCACGATGAGCGTGACGGAGGGGAGCAGCGCCTTGTCCATGATCTGGAGACAAGAAGAGACACAATGCAGACTGTGAGCAATGCGCTAGCCCTCACACAGCTAGCACACACAGAACCAGCATTCAGTTTTCCGGCGGGGGGGTGCGCGCCATCTGAAATAGCACGACGACTATACAGATGAATGACACAATTAGGCCACGGCGTGCGGCAAGGTGACCTCTCCGGAGGAACGTGCCACAAAAGATGGAACGGCCCGGCCGGAGCCACCAACCAACCCGCCGCCACCGATGGTCACCCCCATCACACCCACCACCCCACATCCCCCACCCCACCCAGTTGCGCTCGGGAAAATGAGGCGTGGCGAACACGGAACGCCTTCATCACCTGCGACTACGGTACAGGTAGAGGGATCGCTCGGATCAAAGGAGGGAGGGAATGGAGGGAGGGAGGGAGGGAGGGAGGGAGGGAGGGGAGGGGGAGGGGAGGGTGTCTTTGTAACTGGGAGCCAGCATCGCACAACAGCCATGTCCGACTCCTCTGACTTGACCGTGTACAACCCCCACCACCCCCCCCCCCCCCCCACCTGCCCCCGATTTATTGAGCTGGGTCAAGTGGATGAATGGCATCCTATGGTTTTCCCATCCTATGGTTTCCCCATCGGTTAATCTTATGTCGACTCCGGGGTGGTGGAAGGGCAACGATGCAGAATCCCTCAATGCCAAACGCTTTGATTTACATGTGGACAACAAATGCTTTTCGCTTTTGGCCGAAAGGTAAAGTCAAGTCGTTTTTTTTTTCCGTTTTCAGTAATAGGATTATGGGGGTAGAAATAAGAGACGGGAATACAAACAAGCTAATTTCCGTTATCTCGCTGCAGATGTTACTTCTGTGCTTTGTGATTTCATAGGAGCTGTTTTCTAGATTCATGTGAGCATATTTTTCCCGTCATGCTTGCACACGCGTTAAGAGTTAAGAGTTTACAGGGTTGACATTGCCAATGGCGCCCCAGATACAGACAGGCGCGAGTTTCCATCTCTTTTGTCTCAGGCCTTTCCTGCTCAACATAGACCCCCCCCTGCTTTTGTCTGGCCCGGAGACAATGGCGGCCAAATTACATATTAATATTAGGAGTGCGTCGCCAAAAAACGCATTCTACTAGATCGAAATGCCTTTCTGGGGCAGATTCTAAACAGGGATGTTGGCGTGCTGCCTTTCGTTCGCAAATAGTTTTTTTTTTCTCCTTTGCTCCCCCCCCCCCCCCCCCCCCCTCTCTCTCTCTCTCGCTCGTTCTCTCTCTCTCTCCCTCTCTCTCTCTCTCTCTCTCTCTCCTTCTATCTGGGTTGACTGAGTGAAGCTCAGACAGCCCATGTGACCTAAATGTAACACATGTCTTCTGAGTGCCCTTGACCGAATCTTGATTTCCGTCATTTTAGTCTATTTTTCACAGGGCAGGCAGAAATATACAGGAGAAAACAGAAGGAGGTGTATAACACAGACAGAGGCAGCATTGAACGGCACTCAGGAACAAGTTAATTGGTGCACCTCTTCAATCGTGGGGATAATTGATTAACCAGAGTGCAACACGCACTAATCAGGGTCTTTTGGCCAAGGACATTGGTTCGATTAACTAGGTAGGCTGCATCCCAGCGAGGCTCATTGCAATTGCTGCAGCACAGCCCAACATTAGATCATATCGAATGAGAGCTAGAACACTGCAGTGTCTGGCTGTTTTCCTCCCCCCCCCCACCCTCTCTCCCTCTCTTTACTCCATCTTGCGCCCTCCCTCTCTCTCTCTCTCTCTCTCTCTCTCTCTCCCGCTCTCTTTCTATCTCTCCCGCTCTCTCGCCTGGAACTTCATGTCGGTGTGCTTGCTTTATACCGCTGGCAGGCAGGATGGTGTTGAAAATCAGCTCCACAGCTCACAACATCAAAGGGAGGATGGAGCTGTGAGGTCGGGGGTTTGGGTTGGGTGTGTGTGTGTGTGTGTGTGTGTGTGTGTGTGTGTGTGTGTGTGTGTGTGTGTGTGTGTGTGTGTGTGGGGGGGGGGGTCGCTCATTGGTCAGCCACTCTGGTATCGGGAGAGAGCAGGGGAAGGTGGAGGAGGGGGGGATGGGAGGAGAGGGAGGAGGGGGAAGGAGGAGAGAGAGGGAGGGAGGAGGAGGAGAGGAGGGAGGGGGGGAGGAAGGGGGGGGGGGGGTATTCAGAGATACTGGCAGACAGTGATTGGCGCAGCTGCATCCAGGTTGGAAGCAGCGCACAACACAACACAACACAACACAACGCAACACAACACACGGTGTCGCTCAGGTGTTAAAAGGCATCACGGCCACCCACTGCTGTGCGCTGAACAATAGACTGGGAGCGAGATGCGTGGTGTCTTTGTGATGGTGGAGCCCCGTGTGATACAGGTGGCGCACTGTGCAGCAGCACCCCGGGTCGCCTCCTCACTCACACCAGTAAGCATGATGCGCGTTACCAGGGCAACAGCGCTGGGGGGGGGGAGGGGACTGGCTCCAGAGAGCCCGTCGGGATTGACGAGGCGGCGATAATAAGCCAACGCATGTGATCATGTATTTAAGAACACATCATGACGTCCGACACACGTGATCCGTCTTTAGATTTAGAGGAAAAGAGTACAGGCGTTGTATGTACCTATAGCCTACATTCAACACATAACCCCCCCACCCACAGCCTTTGTATAAATACTGAGGCAAATGTCACTTCGTGAGTGGGATTTCGATCATTTATAACATATAATATCGATTGATTATTGACGTGCATTGGGCGATTACGACGCAATTGAAACGCCGATAAACAAAGTCGTGCTTTTGCGTCTGCCTGGTTTCGACAACGCTGCTCGATCAATCGCAAAAATGTTAATTAATTAGTAATTATTAATCCTAAATAAATAGACACATAATTTAGGCAATCGCACCTGCAGAAAAAAAGACAAAAAAGGTGCGGATGAACGGAGACAACCCCCCCCCCACACCACCACCACCGATTGTCAGCACGATCACATTCGTCACAAAAAAACACGTCAAATGTCGAAAGATGAGAAGAAGAAGAAGAAGAAGAAGAAGAAGAAAAAAAAAAATGCGTCTTAAACTTACCGAGTCGGTGTTGACGCGCGATAAGATGGCGAAGGTGGAGAAGCCGTCACACACGCACTTGGTTGTGAAGGGACCGACGGCGACCGCTCTGCAGCTCCGAGCAGACCAGGAGCCCAGCAGGGAAGAGCTGCACCGCGGAGAGTGGAGAGAGAGAGAGAGAGAGAGAGAGAGAGAGAGAGAGAGAGAGAGAGAGAGAGAGAGAGACGGGTTAGCAGAGACTTACTCCACATCTGACTGCTACAGAGATACAGAGACACAGATCAACAACCTATTTCTCTGTTTTTGCACCTCTCTTGTCCAATGAGATAGTTGGTGCATAGCAAGATCATAAGCCTACAAATAGCCCTCGGATTATGTATTATAAAACAAATCAATGCAAAGTAAAGGGGTCGATACATTAAGGCAAATGCACGATTTAAAAAAAAGATGTGATCTACTGTACACGTTTGCATCAAATACATGTCGTGTTTCTTCCAATGTAACGGTATTGAATGGGGATGAACTGAAAACGAGATCTAATGATTAGACTACTGATCATTTGCATGATTAGTCATGCAAATCATGCAAACTAATCATTTGCATGATTAGTCGTAGGTAGGTCTACTCGTGTGTTATATACTGTATATGCCTACATGCTGGTCATAACCCAACCATCACCCAACCAACACAAAATGTTACATTATCTTTCTGACATACTGGCCAAAAAAATGCTGTGGGGTGGAAGTATTTAGGGAATCCATTCAGAAGGTTGAGAGTTTATGTGCCTTAACGCTTCACCCTGTATTTCATTCGCTTGATTCATTGCTTGATTTTCCACCCGGCCACAGTGCAGAGCAGGCAGCATAGGTTCGGTTCATTCTCAATCACAGACTCTAAAATGGCAGCTTGTAGTTTTTTTTCCCCCCATCCAGCTCCATTTCTTCCATTAATTCCCACCTCTATAGTTGTATTCTTCTTCTACCTCTTCTTTTTCTCTTACTAGCCTTCCGTCGGCTTTAACTGTCCCAGCTCACCCCCCAAAATCAATAGCTCTTACTTAGTGAAAGGTGCTTTACCTCATAACATATAAACATATCTCTATAAAACAGACTTATAACTGAATGAGGTTGGACAGCCGTGACCGAGCCACTGCCGTACCTCCAGCCAGGCCCCTGTCTGTTCTCTGGCATTTCTATTGTCCTTATACATCCTGTCCCATTCATCCCAAATGAATGAATCCAATTTGGCCGGAAGCGCACTCAGAGCTCACATAAGTTAATTCTATTAGATTCATATCCACCGTCCTCCTCCTCCCTCCGCCGTCTCCCATTCAAGCCTCCCGGCCCCCATGACTTCCAATAGCTTTAGACTTTGCCCAGTCTGCTTGGCGGTTCTACGCGGCTGTGCTTAGATATAAATTAGTATATGATGGCCCCGCTATCGATCCTACCCGGGGCCAGGCTCGCAACTCACAGCCTCGCCTGTTTTTCAATGCACCTTGGCCCTCCATATACTATGGCTCTCTGCAACGGCGGACGGATAGTGACAGAGCGCTATAAGGACCTTGAGGTGAGGTCATGTGATTGGAAGGGGCAGGGTAACGTGAAACACAGGAGCCCGTGTGGCCGGCGTGAACGGAGCTCTCTCTCTGCTGCTTGTGGGTGACTCATCTCTATCTCTGTGTATGTGTGTGCAGTGGACAAGTACTACTGTCGCTGCTGCTGCTGCTACTACTACTACTACTACTACTACTACAAAAAAAGGATTTCTGTCCAAAACACTTACGTTTCGCTCTCGTCCCAGGAGATGCAGGTCTCGTTGACGGTGCCCTGTGGTGGAGGAGAGGAGGCAGAAAGCAGGCGTGAGGCGTGAGGCGTGAGGCGTGAGGCGGACCAGGCGAAGGAAGAAACAGTGAGGGGGTTAGCGTGTGTAACCCCGTGCACAGCGGGAGCCGACCGCTCTCCAACAAATGTGTGAGATGCAACAGCTCCGACGGGGGCAATCAATCTGCTTCCACGCACACACACACACACTCACTCACTCACACACACTCTCTCTCTCTCTCTCTCTCTCTCGGGCACATTCTCACTCTCACTCTCTCTAAGGAAAAAAAACAACCCCGGACTTACGCATCATTTGATCAAAGCGCCCCCCTAATGAGGCGCGCTTCCATCCATAATTATTGATTCAACTTTTTTTCCCGCCCCACTGTGATGTCTGTGGGTTGTAGCTGACAAGAGCTGACGCTGATGGCGCTACAAATGTCACCACTAAGACTTTCTAAATGTCACCCCCCCCCCCCCCCACCCCCCAGACCCCCAGCGGACGAATGGGGATTGCTCAGTATACTCTGCTACTTTCTCTCCTTCTCTTTGTTTGTTTGTTTTTTTCTTTTTTTACTAGACTAGACTTTAGATTTCGGACTTTTGGACTTACGTTGTGCATGTGGGGGAACTCAATCTCGATGGGTGAGGAGAGGAGGGTGGGGGCGGGGCTGACGGTCACCGTCACCACCTTGGAGTTGAGGAGGGTGCTGTTGCTGTCGGGACAGACGAGGAGGTTTGGAGTTAGTTTAGTGTCATTGATGCCCTTTTTTTTCAATCATTGATTTTGCATCTGACAACTGTGGTTTGTGGTTGTGGTTATCGCTATTGTCTTCAGCTCTGGGGTTCTCATACCTTTGCTGGGAGATGATGGCCCCTAGGTTTCTGTAGAGGACGATGCCCGTAACGAATGCGGTGGTACCATCTGCACGCCACAAGCAAACAAGCAAGCAAAGAAACAACGCTCTGTAAATCTGCAAGGTAAGACAACAGACAAGCGAAAGCCCAAGGGAAACATACTGGAACAAACATAACAAAACGGATCCACACCTGAGGGGTCGAGGGAGAGGGCCTCGCGCGACACAGTGATCTTCTCCTCGGAGGTGCGGACCCAGTCCAGCATCCCCCGCCAGCCCTTCATGGGGAAGTTGAAGTTGGTGGTGGTGCTGGTGGGCCTCTGGTGGATGCTCAGCACTGTGGTGGAGAAACACAGGGTCACACCGCCGGTGAGTCAACAACAACAACAACAATATTGATTGGATATTCATGTAGTTCTCCCTGCTGTCCACCTGGTGGTACTATGGTATCACCACACATGAAAAGAAAAGCAATCGCCTTGTGTAAGAGGGTCATCGCTTCTCTCTGTTGTGTAAGCTGAACACCCCCTCCCAGAGTAGATGCAAACTCGCACATTTATTGATTTCTCTACCAAATGGGTCAGGTTGCTTGGCCTCACCTAGATTTTCGGTGACTTCATAGATTTCCTGGAAGCCGCTCAATTGTGTGCCAATCATGTTCACAAAGTCCTCCACCAGGCGCAGAAACTCCTTGATGTTAGCGCCCATCTGGACCAACACACAAGACACAAGACACAAGACACAACAAAATGCAATTAGTGAGCAAAAAGTGTTTGTGTGTTTCTGCCTCAATTCACTTCCTGTGAGACAATTTTCCCGTATGTCATTACAAAAGAATCAAGTTGGTATTCCTTCAGAGCACTCCGCTCTAAAGGCACACACACACACTGGTTGGCGGCTGCTGCTATGCAACCAGAGACTACTTCCTGAGGCCCATACATGGGCAGACAGTCTATTAGATACTCAGGATCCTTTTTTTCCCCTCTTCTTCTTTGCTGCATGCCCGCTCCCTCCCGTTTCGGCTGGAAGGGGGGCGGACCGTCTGGCATTGCGTATCTCTGACGCAGAACTGCAGCGGTGTGGGCGCAAGGTGTGTGCATACAGTGTGTGTGATGATGCTGACCCATCTCTGTCCCTTTACAACTGATCCTGCTGGTGTCAAGGCTGCACAGATTGCAGAGTGGGCGTAGTGATTCTCTCCCTTTCTCCGTCTCTCTCTCTCTCTCTCTCTCTCTCTCTCTCTCTCTCTCTCTCTCTCTCTTTCTCTCATTTTTTTCCCCTTAGAAGCATTTACCCATCGTTCTGTCCTTGGTTAAAATTTATGGGCTATTTGTTTTTTATTGAGGGACATTCAGGTTTTATTTTCCATTCTGTGTGAGGAAGGGCAACTTTGTATAACTCGGAGTACACGTTTTTGTGGCTATACTGTGAATCCTAAAAGGAACATAACCGGATGTGTTACGCAGTTACAAAACATGTAGTTTTTCCCCGCATTGTTCACTGATTTTGAGGCTGTTTTGGTGTGTTTCTGTGTGGTGCGGTGTCTGTCTTTGGCAGTCCATCTGAGATCGGGTGCTAATTGGTGCCACAGCGCGACTCATCCCTACTTTTACCCCCCTACGCTCCCCCGCCCTCCCGCCCGCCCCTGTATTATCACACGTACACCCTGTTCCTGTTCATGGCAACTTGTGAAAGTCCATCTCCCCCAATTTAAAATCTCTCCCCATCGCAGGAGCGTGAGTGTCCTTCACACGCACACGCACACACACACACACACACACACACACACACACATGCACCCACACACCCACATGCACTCACACATACATGCACACACACCCTCTTGTCACTCACCAGCTGTGCCTCCTCCCATTTGTCACGATGTTCCTCCTTCAGTAAGTTGCTGATTGTCTGAACGAAGTTCTGCAGATCATTAGACAGAGAACACATCCGTTAACATCCCCCAATCAGAGCTAGTGGACATAGTGGCTTCCACAAGATCATGAAATGTCATGTTGCAATAGTAGACTAATAAGTATTGCATAGGCAAATATATATATAAATATGTGTGTGTGTTTGTGTGTGTGTTAAGCTCACCTCCACGTTAGTGCTGCCCAGTCTCAGGCTGGTCCTCTTGCACAGCTCGGTGGTGTTCTTGAGGATCTCCATGATGGCCAGCAGGTCTCCGCTGTATTTGGCCCCCTTGTCGGAGGACAACCTCAGGCGGGAAATCACCTCGGTGACGTTGCCGATCACTTGTTCCGTCTGGACCTTGGAGCTGAACTCCTGGGTCTGGGGCGGGGAACAGACGGACCATGGAGAACCAGTTATCATCACA
Organism: Coryphaenoides rupestris; assembly: GCA_002895965.2. NCBI lineage: Eukaryota > Metazoa > Chordata > Actinopteri > Gadiformes > Macrouridae > Coryphaenoides > Coryphaenoides rupestris. The sequence goes on from PIJE02000186.1 coordinate 299,689, forward strand.
GACTAGCTCCAGACATGACAGCGATATCGTTGCTTGCGGCAGGGAAGAGGTGCTTGAAGCCCGGGAGGACCAGGCCGGGTCCGAGACTCACCATGGTCTGAATGGTCTTGTAGTTCTCGGAGATGCACTTGATGTGGGTGGGATTCTCCCAGTAGGCCAGACCCACGGCGTCCAGGGTGCAGCGGCGCAGAATCAAACCTGTTTGCGATTGCAATGTGGTTGTCATGGTGAATAAATGAGCAAATGAACCACCTCTCACTTTTGAATCATGTGTGGCATTGTTGCTGTTTGAGCGGTCATAATGGACCGGGTAAGGTACCTGAGGCCTCAGTGGGGCAGGTGACAGCAGCCATGTCTCCAGCAGGGGTTCTCTTCCACACCACATGTCCAGTCAGCTCTTCAGGGCAAATCTCATGGGGCTCTGGGGAGGATGAGGGAACAAAGTCTGCATTATTATCGCGTTGTGTGTGTAAAAAGGTTCCAAAACGTTGCCGGTCTCTCGACGGAAGTGCATTTGGTCCACGTGCAAAGCATAATGACCTGGGCATCTCCTCTCGTTGCAGCGCCTCTTCTCCTCCTGCTCTCCGGGGCAGGGTTCACCTCCGAACATGGGACCCTCACACACCCTCTGTCTCTGTTGGAGTCCCCCACCGCACGTCTTGCTGCAGCTGCTCCAGGTGGTCCAGGATTGCCAGCGTCCATCAACTGCGAAAAAAGCAGCGCATGTCACGAAAAGAAATCTACTTTTTGGGAATTTCCCCCCTTTGAGAGGCTCCATTGATACGCTGTTAACACCAGAGAGCGACTAACTCACCAGGGCACTCTTTCAGGAAGCAGTTTGCGGACTCCTTCCACCCTCCGTGGCACTCGGAGCCACCATAGGAGGGCCCGTTGCACTCCCTGGTTCTCTGCATGGTTCCGTTGGAGCAAGAGGTGGAGCAGGGGCTCCAGGTGGCCCACTCGTTCCAGGATCCGTCCACTAGAGGGAAGCAGAGCCACGGGTTGAGCAAATCAGCCGATCGACGGGGGAGTGGATCTCACTTAGTGGCTTCACATTCATTTGCAGAGAAAAACAAGGCATTGTTGCAGTGGGACGACCTTGTTATGTGCAATACCTAATCCGGCCAAATAGTTTCATATACACCCTGATAGGAAATATTCAAAAGAGGCTTTTTATTTTAATGATTTGATATTGGTGGAAGCTCTTACATTTTTTTTTAGTGTTTTAGAACAGCGCATGAAAGATTTGTCTGGAATACAAAAGTGTGCAGTCTATATAGAAAAAAACAAAAATCAAACAATTTCAAGCAAACTATTAAGGGGGAGAAATCAATCTTAAAAGCCTTTCTATTATGTGTGAAACGAGAAAGTGTTTTCATGAAAGACCATTATTCTCAAAGCCCCCCCCCCCGCCTCCACAATTACCTGCTGATGCACAGAGCCATCTGCTGATGGAGATTGTGTCAGCATACGGTAGTATAAAGTGGACTTCTAAAACTACCCGACTCCGTAATTGAAGTGTGTGTGTGTGTGTGTGTGTGTGTGTGTGAGTGTTTGTGTGTGTGTGTGTGTGGGGGGGGGGAATTGTTTGCAGTTAAAAGACTTTAACTGCAAACAATTCAATCAGAACTTTAATCGTCCTTTCTCCCTTGACTCACACATGCCGTCATCATCATGATGATGGTGATGAACATGCTTTTGAGAGAGAGAGAGAGAAAACCCACGCCCGACAAGCGCAACGACAATCCAGAGGCACAGAGTGTACAAGTAGGTGGTGTGATCGCGGCTGGGCTGAATAGATCGGGCGACCGTGAGAGGTGCGTGAGTCACCCGCCGCCCTTCGTTTTGTATGCCGCCAACTGACTAACGCCGGCGCGGCATTTGTTCAGACGGTGAGTCAGCCGCTACGGCCGAAGGAGCACCACTCATCATGATGATGGTGGTGGTGGTGGGGTATGTCATAATTAAGCTGCTTAATTGGCACTCAGGTGTGTGCTTGCCTGTGTGCGTGTGTGCGTGTGTGTGTGTGTGTGCGTGTGTGTGTGTGTGTGTGAGTCAGTGTTGCAAGGCCATTGTCGTGTGGAACGCTGCGGTATGGGCACATGTTCATCAACGAGGAATCAGTGTTCATAAATGCTGTCCCCCCCCGCCCCCATAATAACAATGACAGGTGTAACAGTATATCGTGTGGGGCGGGCTCCATGCCGGTATGTTCTCATGACTAAAGCGGTGTGTGTTGCCTTGCCGATGAAGGGGACTGACCTGGGCAGATGGCGATGTTGCAGTACTTGGTCTGTTTCTCGGGGCCGTCGCAGGGCTCGCCGCCGTGCTCGGGCTGCTTGCAGGTGCGCAGGCGCTGACGGAATCCACGGCCGCAGGTGGAGGAACACAGGCTCCAGGGCGCCCACTCATCCCAAGCACCATCAACTAGTCAGAGAGAGAGAGAGGACGAGAGAGGGTTACTATAGCTGCTATACACTATTGTTTATAGTTCATATAAATATATGTCAAAGCTACTCTTATCTTATCCTTATGTAGTTGTTAGAACCATAGGTGGAAACTTCTAAGTTATGATGAAGACTGTGGCATTGGGAGGCTGCGATGTCAAAATCGTCCACTAGGTGGAACAGCACTCCGTAGCATAGGCACACGGCTCAAGTTTGCATCAACAAGTCTCTCTCTCTTTCTCTCTCTCTCTCTCTCTATCTCTCCCTCCCGTTTACACAGAGACAGCCACTTACATAACTACTACATAACTTCAACTAGCTACTTGTAAAGTTTGCCTTTAAACGTGTGAGAGACAGAGAGACAGAGACCAAAGAGAGGGCGAGAGAGGGAATTCAAAAGATGATATAAATGTAGAGTGGAGACTGGATCAGTTGACTTTAAATGACTAATCATCCCAAGCCGGACGAGGACGGCTCTTTGTGAGGCCCAGATGAGTGGTCGATAAGTCGATGAGCGCTCAGTTTGAAATTGCCGATTGTATGCTTTGCAAGCGCCCGTGTGTTGTTGCCATGGTGACATACAAGCGGTCCCGATTTTTGATTCCCGCTGGCAGCTGACTGGGTGCAATGGTGGGGGGTGGGGGGGGGGGGGGAGGGGGGGGGGGAGGGGGTTCTCACACCAGGTGTGTGTTCCCTCTGTCTGTCTGTCTGTTTGTCTGTCTGTCTGTGTGTTTGTTTGATTAGTTGTCTTAGAATCAGAAGCTTGTTGTTGTTGTTGTTGTTGTGATTGTGTGCTTGTGCGTTCACTTACTGATCTCTGCGTCACGCGCCACATCCTTGGCCACGGGCATGCACTTCTCCACGTACACGCCGCCCCGGAAGCAGCTGCCGGGCTTCCTCTGGGGGGTCTCCCAGCACTGGCAGGGGGTGTTCATGATGCCGCAGGGGTTGTCGTGGCTACTGGCCGACAGGCACTTCGCCAGCCACAGGCACAGCATCTGGCAGGCGGGCATGCTGGGGTTCCTCTTGCCCATCACCAGGAACTCCGCCTTGAACTCCCCGACATTGGCGTCCATGTCGCCAGCTTCGGCCTCGGTCAGGGTCTGGAGGGCGTGGAGGGGGGGCGCCGCCACCTTGCGCACCTGCAGGAACTGCTTGGTGGACTCCAGGTAGGTGACGGTGGTGGAGGCGTCGCACAGGCGCACCACCTCGTCAAAGCTCTCCATGCCCAGGTAGGTGCGGGACGTCTCGATGAAGGAGTCGAACTGGAAAGTGCGGATCTGCCGCGGCACGCAGGTGTCGGTGGGCTTGGTGATCTTCATGTAGACGGTGTATCGGCGCGGGTCGGGGTTCTGCAGGGTCCAGGAGCACGGCGTGGCGGGCAGGGCGGTGCCCGAGGTGAACACCCCAAAGAAGCGGCTCTGCTCCAGGGTGGCGCAGGTGGCGGAGGCCGGTCCCGAGGGGGTGCACGAGGTCAAACCGGAAAGGAGGATCAGGGCGAGGGCCACGGAGCAGGCTGCGGCGAGGGATGAGCACGCCATCGCGGGTGTGGGGGGTGGGGTTGGGTTGTGTAGGATAGGCTGGTTTTATTGATTGCTAGACTGCGAACTCGCAGGCGTTTTCTCTCCCGTCTCTCTTTTCGCCTTTCGCTGTATCGCTGCAGAGAAGTGGAGAGATGGGGGGGGGGGGGGGAGGAGAGAGAAATCGACATTAGCATGTAGTTATCTTTTATATGTGTTTGTCTGTCAGTTTGCATGCATAATAACGGCTCATTTCAAAGAGCGTACGCGGATCCCGGCATAATTGCATCGGAGAAGTGCAGTCGCAGGCAGGGGCTGTCAGCACGGCGTGCACTGCAGCCGCCCACACGCTGGCCCTGCATGCGTCACACTGACGTCCGACCGCCGCGTCGCCATTGGTTACCGCGGACGCTTCTCTCCCTTTCACAATGCCCCTCTCCGCTGAAAGGGGGTCGCTAGTATGTTGTCATGACAAATGCGTCATTAGCGCTGCAGGGCGCCCGCCTCTGCATACTAGTAGTGCATAGAGTGAGTGCATAGACTTGCATGTGTTAAAAATTGTGCAAACTGCACTCATGCCCTGCCACTTATCTTCATGTAAATGCAGATAATACACAGGTATGCATCCCCTATGACCCCCCCCCCCGTTAATGTCTACAGGTTTAATAAAATGCATTGACATATCTTAATAATGCATTCATTATACCATTGCTTTGTGCACGTGTGTGTGCAAAAAAGGCATTTAGGAGAAGCCCTGTGCAGCTCTGTTGTATTAGTGACTCATGATCGTGGTCCAGGCGCTGGAATAATATATGCACCGTGGCAGCTTACAGGTAACAGGATTGAGATGAGCCAGGGGCCTGAAGAGCGCGGAGTCCGGGCTCTGCAGAACGCCGGCCGCACCGCTGTGTCGCACACGCTCGCACCGAGACGCACATGTACTGCACAAACCCAGCCCACTCGTAGTTGCTCTCTCTCGCTCTCGCTCTGTCTCTGTCTCTCTCTCCCTCCTCGCCCTCGCCCTCGCCCTCTCCCCTCCCCCTCCCCCTCCCTCTCCCTGTCGGAGCAACAGACCTTGCCTTTGTGTGGGTGGGGGTCTCTGTCTCCCCCTCCACCGGAAGCGCCATGAATGGGCTTCTGATGCTGCACAGCGCGCAGGAAAAAGGGGATGTTCTGTCTCGCGGAGTCAAAAGACACGGCGCTGCTGATGCTTTTCTCATCCCCCAACTCTATCTCCCTTCTTCTTTTTTCTCTCACACTTTATTTTTTTAATTTCTTCTTTATTTCTTTGTATTTCCTTTGCAAAGTGCAACACTGCAAATGGTCCTTGTGTTTGAATGGTGCCATATGGATAACATTGCACTGTGTCCCTTTATTCCCAAAGTGATTCTATCTGCACTTCCTGTACGGTTTCTTTAAAATTCATCTTCCCTCCTCCGCTTTCTGTCCGCTGCCTGCCGCGTTTGCTGTCGTCAACGGCGCGGTGATGTGGGCAGCGAGGTTGCCATGGAGACGGCTTGTTATGTTGGCAGAGCCGTGTGAAAAACAGAGAACCGGTGCCAAATAATCACCGCATGCTCATGTTTATGTCAGCATACACACACACACACACACACACACACACACACACACACACACACAACACACACACACACACCACACACACACACACACACAGCAACCACACACACACACACACACACAGACAGAGTGAAGTGCAGCCCCTCTGATGAAGAATGATGCGCTTTGCATGGCTAATTCAAGGGTAATGGAGGCAGAGAAGCACCCCTCAGTTTTATCACATGCATACTAACCAAATAATGGATACAGAGCCAACTAATTGATACAGAGCAGGTTTTAAGGGACTTGTAAGGGACAACTCACTGAAACTAATGAAGGTTTGCGGGGGAGGGGGGGGGGGGGGGCTGACATCTATCACCGCTTTATCCTTGGCAATATACAAAGCAGATGTGTGTGTGTGTGTGCGTTGCTTTGGTCAGCTTTCCTTTGACTGTGTGAGCACAAACTTCACAAGATGGTAAACTGGAACATATGCTCGACATTAGGGAAGTATGTGTGAGTGTCGTCGCTTCCATCCATAATTATTGATTCAACTTTTTTTCCCGCCCCACTGTGATGTCTGTGGGTTGTAGCTGACAAGAGCTGACGCTGATGGCGCTACAAATGTCACCACTAAGACTTTCTAAATGTCACCCCCCCCCCCCCCCCCAGCCCCCCAGCGGACGAATGGGGATTGCTCAGTATACTCTGCTACTTTCTCTCCTTCTCTTTGTTTGTTTGTTTTTTTCTTTTTTTACTAGACTAGACTTTAGATTTCGGACTTTGGACTTACGTTGTGCATGTGGGGGAACTCAATCTCGATGGGTGAGGAGAGGAGGGTGGGGGCGGGGCTGACGGTCACCGTCACCACCTTGGAGTTGAGGAGGGTGCTGTTGCTGTCGGGACAGACGAGGAGGTTTGGAGTTAGTTTAGTGTCATTGATGCCCTTTTTTTTCAATCATTGATTTTGCATCTGACAACTGTGGTTGTGGTTGTGGTTATCGCTATTGTCTTCAGCTCTGGGGTTCTCATACCTTTGCTGGGAGATGATGGCCCCTAGGTTTCTGTAGAGGACGATGCCCGTAACGAATGCGGTGGTACCATCTGCACGCCACAAGCAAACAAGCAAGCAAAGAAACAACGCTCTGTAAATCTGCAAGGTAAGACAACAGACAAGCGAAAGCCCAAGGGAAACATACTGGAACAAACATAACAAAACGGATCCACACCTGAGGGGTCGAGGGAGAGGGCCTCGCGCGACACAGTGATCTTCTCCTCGGAGGTGCGGACCCAGTCCAGCATCCCCCGCCAGCCCTTCATGGGGAAGTTGAAGTTGGTGGTGGTGCTGGTGGGCCTCTGGTGGATGCTCAGCACTGTGGTGGAGAAACACAGGGTCACACCGCCGGTGAGTCAACAACAACAACAACAATATTGATTGGATATTCATGTAGTTCTCCCTGCTGTCCACCTGGTGGTACTATGGTATCACCACACATGAAAAGAAAAGCAATCGCCTTGTGTAAGAGGGTCATCGCTTCTCTCTGTTGTGTAAGCTGAACACCCCCTCCCAGAGTAGATGCAAACTCGCACATTTATTGATTTCTCTACCAAATGGGTCAGGTTGCTTGGCCTCACCTAGATTTTCGGTGACTTCATAGATTTCCTGGAAGCCGCTCAATTGTGTGCCAATCATGTTCACAAAGTCCTCCACCAGGCGCAGAAACTCCTTGATGTTAGCGCCCATCTGGACCAACACACAAGACACAAGACACAACAAAATGCAATTAGTGAGAAAAAGAAAAAACATGGACCAACACACAAGACACAAGACACAAGACACAACAAAATGCAATTAGTGAGCAAAAAGTGTTTGTGTGTTTCTGCCTCAATTCACTTCCTGTGAGACAATTTTCCCGTATGTCATTACAAAAGAATCAAGTTGGTATTCCTTCAGAGCACTCCGCTCTAAAGGCACACACACACACTGGTTGGCGGCTGCTGCTATGCAACCAGAGACTACTTCCTGAGGCCCATACATGGGCAGACAGTCTATTAGATACTCAGGATCCTTTTTTTCCCCTCTTCTTCTTTGCTGCATGCCCGCTCCCTCCCGTTTCGGCTGGAAGGGGGGCGGACCGTCTGGCATTGCGTATCTCTGACGCAGAACTGCAGCGGTGTGGGCGCAAGGTGTGTGCATACAGTGTGTGTGATGATGCTGACCCATCTCTGTCCCTTTACAACTGATCCTGCTGGTGTCAAGGCTGCACAGATTGCAGAGTGGGCGTAGTGATTCTCTCCCTTTCTCCGTCTCTCTCTCTCTCTCTCTCTCTCTCTCTCTCTCTCTCTCTCTCTTTCTCTCATTTTTTTTCCCTTAGAAGCATTTACCCATCGTTCTGTCCTTGGTTGTCACAGCCCAGCTTAATTTAATTATGGGCAATTTGTTTTTTATTGAGGGACATTCAGGTTTTATTTTCCATTCTGTGTGAGGAAGGGCAACTTTGTATAACTCGGAGTACACGTTTTTGTGGCTATACTGTGAATCCTAAAAGGAACATAACCGGATGTGTTACACAGTTACAAAACATGTAGTTTTTCCCGCATTGTTCACTGATTTTGAGGCTGTTTTGGTGTGTTTCTGTGTGGTGCGGTGTCTGTCTTTGGCAGTACATCTGAGATCGGGTGCTAATTGGTGCCACAGCGCGACTCATCCCTACTTTTACCCCCCTACGCTCCCCCGCCCTCCCGCCCCGCCCCTGTATTATCACACGTACACCCTGTTCCTGTTCATGGCAACTTGTGAAAGTCCATCTCCCCCAATTTAAAATCTCTCCCCATCGCAGGAGCGTGAGTGTCCTTCACACGCACACGCACACGCACACGCACTCACACATACATGCACACACACCCTCTTGTCACTCACCAGCTGTGCCTCCTCCCATTTGTCACGATGTTCCTCCTTCAGTAAGTTGCTGATGGTCTGAACAAAGTTCTGCAGATCATTAGACAGAGAACACATCCGTTAACATCCCCCAATCAGAGCTAGTGGACATAGTGGCTTCCACAAGATCATGAAATGTCATGTTGCAATAGTAGACTAATTGTATTGTATTGCATAGACAAATATATATATAAATATGTGTGTGTGTTTGTGTGTGTGTTAAGCTCACCTCCACGTTAGTGCTGCCCAGTCTCAGGCTGGTCCTCTTGCACAGCTCGGTGGTGTTCTTGAGGATCTCCATGATGGCCAGCAGGTCTCCGCTGTATTTGGCCCCCTTGTCGGAGGACAACCTCAGGCGGGAAATCACCTCGGTGACGTTGCCGATCACTTGTTCCGTCTGGACCTTGGAGCTGAACTCCTGGGTCTGGGGCGGGGAACAGACGGACCATGGAGAACCAGTTATCATCACAGACTAGCTCCAGACATGACAGCGATATCGTTGCTTGCGGCAGGGAAGAGGTGCTTGAAGCCCGGGAGGACCAGGCCGGGTCCGAGACTCACCATGGTCTGAATGGTCTTGTAGTTCTCGGAGATGCACTTGATGTGGGTGGGATTCTCCCAGTAGGCCAGACCCACGGCGTCCAGGGTGCAGCGGCGCAGAATCAAACCTGTTTGCGATTGCAATGTGGTTGTCATGGTGAATAAATGAGCAAATGAACCACCTCTCACTTTTGAATCATGTGTGGCATTGTTGCTGTTTGAGCGGTCATAATGGACCGGGTAAGGTACCTGAGGCCTCAGTGGGGCAGGTGACAGCAGCCATGTCTCCAGCAGGGGTTCTCTTCCACACCACATGTCCAGTCAGCTCTTCAGGGCAAATCTCATGGGGCTCTGGGGAGGATGAGGGAACAAAGTCTGCATTATTATCGCGTTGTGTGTGTAAAAATGTTCCAAAACTTTGCCGGTCTCTCGACTGAAGTGCATTTGGTCCACGTGCAAAGCATAATGACCTGGGCATCTCCTCTCGTTGCAGCGCCTCTTCTCCTCCTGCTCTCCGGGGCAGGGTTCACCTCCGAACATGGGACCCTCACACACCCTCTGTCTCTGTTGGAGTCCCCCACCGCACGTCTTGCTGCAGCTGCTCCAGGTGGTCCAGGATTGCCAGCGTCCATCAACTGCGAAAAAAGCAGCGCATGTCACGAAAAGAAATCTACTTTTTGGGAATTTCCCCCCTTTGAGAGGCTCCATTGATACGCTGTTAACACCAGAGAGCGACTAACTCACCAGGGCACTCTTTCAGGAAGCAGTTTGCGGACTCCTTCCACCCTCCGTGGCACTCGGAGCCACCATAGGAGGGCCCGTTGCACTCCCTGGTTCTCTGCATGGTTCCGTTGGAGCAAGAGGTGGAGCAGGGGCTCCAGGTGGCCCACTCGTTCCAGGATCCGTCCACTAGAGGGAAGCAGAGCCACGGGTTGAGCAAATCAGCCGATCGACAGGGGAGTGGATCTCACTTAGTGGCTTCACATTCATTTGCAGAGAAAAACAAGGCATTGTTGCAGTGGGACGACCTTGTTATGTGCAATACCTAATCCGGCCAAATAGTTTCATATACACCCTGATAGGAAATATTCAAAAGAGGCTTTTTATTTTAATGATTTGATATTGGTGGAAGCTCTTAATTTTTTTTTTAGTGTTTTAGAACAGCGCATGAAAGATTTGTCTGGAATACAAAAGTGTGCAGTCTATATAGAAAAAAACAAAAATCAAACAATTTCAAGCAAACTATTAAGGGGGAGAAATCAATCTTAAAAGCCTTTCTATTATGTGTGAAACGAGAAAGTGTTTTCATGAAAGACCATTATTCTCAAAGCCCCCCCCCCCGCCTCCACAATTACCTGCTGATGCACAGAGCCATCTGCTGATGGAGATTGTGTCAGCATACGGTAGTATAAAGTGGACTTCTAAAACTACCCGACTCTGTAATTGAAGTGTGTGTGTGTGTGTGTGTGTGTGTGTGTGTGAGTGTTTGTGTGTGTGTGTGTGTGGGGGGGGGGGAATTGTTTGCAGTTAAAAGACTTTAACTGCAAACAATTCAATCAGAACTTTAATCGTCCTTTCTCCCTTGACTCACACATGCCGTCATCATCATGATGATGATGATGAACATGCTTTTGAGAGAGAGAGAGAAAACCCACGCCCGACAAGCGCAACGACAATCCAGAGGCACAGAGTGTACAAGTAGGTGGTGTGATCGCGGCTGGGCTGAATAGATCGGGCGACCGTGAGAGGTGCGTGAGTCACCCGCCGCCCTTCGTTTTGTATGCCGCCAACTGACTAACGCCGGCGCGGCATTTGTTCAGACGGTGAGTCAGCCGCTACGGCCGAAGGAGCACCACTCATCATGATGATGGTGGTGGTGGTGGGGTATGTCATAATTAAGCTGCTTAATTGGCACTCAGGTGTGTGCTTGCCTGTGTGCGTGTGTGTGTGTGTGTGTGTGTGCGTGTGTGTGTGTGTGTGAGTCAGTGTTGCAAGGCCATTGTCGTGTGGAACGCTGCGGTATGGGCACATGTTCATCAACGAGGAATCAGTGTTCATAAATGCTGTCCCCCCCCGCCCCCATAATAACAATGACAGGTGTAACAGTATATCGTGTGGGGCGGGCTCCATGCCGGTATGTTCTCATGACTAAAGCGGTGTGTGTTGCCTTGCCGATGAAGGGGACTGACCTGGGCAGATGGCGATGTTGCAGTACTTGGTCTGTTTCTCGGGGCCGTCGCAGGGCTCGCCGCCGTGCTCGGGCTGCTTGCAGGTGCGCAGGCGCTGACGGAATCCACGGCCGCAGGTGGAGGAACACAGGCTCCAGGGCGCCCACTCATCCCAAGCACCATCAACTAGTCAGAGAGAGAGAGAGGACGAGAGAGGGTTACTATAGCTGCTATACACTATTGTTTATAGTTCATATAAATATATGTCAAAGCTACTCTTATCTTATCCTTATGTAGTTGTTAGAACCATAGGTGGAAACTTCTAAGTTATGATGAAGACTGTGGCATTGGGAGGCTGCGATGTCAAAATCGTCCACTAGGTGGAACAGCACTCCGTAGCATAGGCACACGGCTCAAGTTTGCATCAACAAGTCTCTCTCTCTCTCTCTCTCTCTCTCTCTCTCTATCTCTCCCTCCCGTTTACACAGAGACAGCCACACACACACACACACACACACACACACACACACACACACACACACACACACACACACACACACACACACACACACACACACACACACACACACACACACACACAGTTGACTTCACTCACCGGGGCAGACGGCAGAGTTGTTGCAGGGGCGGTTCTCGCGGAGGGGTCCGGTGCACTGGGTGGTGAAGGTGGAGGTGACGCAGGAACGGGTGCGACTCTGCCAGCCCTCGCCGCACGTGACCGAACACACACTCCACTGGGACCACTCGTCCACTGCCACTTCTACTCCCATCACAAACAACAACAACAACAGCAACAAACACAAGAAGGACAGTGGTCAACATTGGAGGGCGTGTCTCCCGTCGTTGCTTTAGTTTTTTGTGTTCGTTCCCCGTGGCTTCTCCGAATGAAAAAATAATCAACATGTTGTGAGTGTGTCTCACCTGCGGGGAGGGCGACGGCTCTGCTAGCATCGTCCGCGTTATCTCTCTTCAGGCCGATGATCGAGCGCAGGCCTGACTTCATGCCTACGCACTTCAACCCTGCGAGAACAGAGAGACGACCAGAAGAAGAAGAGACACAGAGAGAGAGAGAGAGAGAGAGAGAGATGCCATGTTTATTTCTCGCCGACGGTCCACCCACCCTGCCTGCACGACCCCCGCAGTCATGTGTGGGTGTGTGTGAGTGAGTGAGTGAGTGAGGGCACACAAGCCAAACCCAAACGTACCGATGCAGGGCTGAGGGTTGCAGGCGCGGCCCTCCTCGACCACGCCCTCGCACGCGCTCTCATCCGGTCGGCAGGCGCGGCTGCGCACCTGGACTCCGCCTCCGCACTCCTGGCTGCACTCGGCCCAGCGGCCCCACCCGCTCCAGCCCTCTGCAGGGAGGAAGGAAGGGAGGGGGGGGGGGAGGAGAGAGAAATCGACATTAGCATGTAGTTATCTTTTATATGTGTTTGTCTGTCAGTTTGCATGCATAATAACGGCTCATTTCAAAGAGCGTACGCGGATCCCGGCATAATTGCATCGGAGAAGTGCAGTCGCAGGCAGGGGCTGTCAGCACGGCGTGCACTGCAGCCGCCCACACGCTGGCCCTGCATGCGTCACACTGACGTCCGACCGCCGCGTCGCCATTGGTTACCGCGGACGCTTCTCTCCCTTTCACAATGCCCCTCTCCGCTGAAAGGGGGTCGCTAGTATGTTGTCATGACAAATGCGTCATTAGCGCTGCAGGGCGCCCGCCTCTGCATACTAGTAGTGCATAGAGTGAGTGCATAGACTTGCATGTGTTAAAAATTGTGCAAACTGCACTCATGCCCTGCCACTTATCTTCATGTAAATGCAGATAATACACAGGTATGCATCCCCTATGACCCCCTTAATGTCTACAGGTTTAATAAAATGCATTGACATATCTTAATAATGCATTCATTATACCATTGCTTTGTGCACGTGTGTGTGCAAAAAAGGCATTTAGGAGAAGCCCTGTGCAGCTCTGTTGTATTAGTGACTCATGATCGTGGTCCAGGCGCTGGAATAATATATGCACCGTGGCAGCTTACAGGTAACAGGATTGAGATGAGCCAGGGGCCTGAAGAGCGCGGAGTCCGGGCTCTGCAGAACGCCGGCCGCACCGCTGTGTCGCACACGCTCGCACCGAGACGCACATGTACTGCACAAACCCAGCCCACTCGTAGTTGCTCTCTCTCGCTCTCGCTCTGTCTCTGTCTCTCTCTCCCTCCCTCGCCCTCGCCCTCTCCCCCTCCCCCTCCCCCTCCCTCTCCCTGTCGGAGCAACAGACCTTGCCTTTGTGTGGGTGGGGGTCTCTGTCTCCCCCTCCACCGGAAGCGCCATGAATGGGCTTCTGATGCTGCACAGCGCGCAGGAAAAAGGGGATGTTCTGTCTCGCGGAGTCAAAAGACACGGCGCTGCTGATGCTTTTCTCATCCCCCAACTCTATCTCCCTTCTTCTTTTTCTCTCACACTTAATTTTTTTAATTTCTTCTTTATTTCTTTGTATTTCCTTTGCAAAGTGCAACACTGCAAATGGCCCTTGTGTTTGAATGGTGCCATATGGATAACCTTGCACTGTGTCCCTTTATTCCCAAAGTGATTCTATCTGCACTTCCTGTACGGTTTCTTTAAAATTCATCTTCCCTCCTCCGCTTTCTGTCCGCTGCCTGCCGCGTTTGCTGTCGTCAACGGCACGGCGATGTGGGCAGCGAGGTTGCCATGGAGACGGCTTGTTATGTTGGCAGAGCCGTGTGAAAAACAGAGAACCGGTGCCAAATAATCATTCTACCGCATGCTCATGTTTATGTCAGCATACACACACACACACACACACACACACCACACACACACACACACACACACACACACACACACACACACACACACACACACACACACACACACACACACACACACACACACACACACACACACAGAGAGTGAAGTGCAGCCCCTCTGATGAAGATGATGCGCTTTGCATGGCTAATTCAAGGGTAATGGAGGCAGAGAAGCACCCCTCAGTTTTATCACATGCATACTAAACCAAATAATGGATACAGAGCCAACTAATTGATACAGAGCAGGTTTTAAGGGACTTGTAAGGGACAACTCACTGAAACTAATGAAGGTTTGCGGGGGGAGGGGGGGGGGGGGGGGGGGGGGGGGGGGGCTGACATCTATCACCGCTTTATCCTTGGCAATATACAAAGCAGATGTGTGTGTGTGTGTGCGTTGCTTTGGTCAGCTTTCCTTTGACTGTGTGAGCACAAACTTCACAAGATGGTAAACTGGAACATATGCTCGACATCAGGGAAGTATGTGTGAGTGTGTGCCACAAATACACACACGAGTGGGGAAAGGGAAGAAGAGAATTGGGGATATTTTGCCTTTCATCAAAGTTCTGGGTCATCCTTTGTATTCACAAATTGCTCACGTTTTTGCTCTCCTGTGCCGTGAAGTGAAGCACGTTCATACTGAGCTATAAAGAACGCCCAGAGCTTATTTGTGTACGTATGAAACTCTCTTATGAGCACATCATGCAACTTCGTCTCCTCAACCAAACTGTTGCCGCGGCGGAGTTGGGAGAACGACAGCCACCTCAGCCACTGGACGAGTAAGTGGTGATCTGACGTTGAAGCCGATATCTTTCGTACACTTGGCCGACAGAACGAGTGCATCAACGGCAATCAGAAATGGGAATCAAGTTCTTGTACGCTTCCCTACGCACGCAGCTTCAGCACCACGACGCGTCGCTGTCCGTGGTGCTGAAGCTGCAAAAGTTGCAATAGTGTTCACCAATCACTAATATAACAGTATACATGCAATGGCAAGCATCTATTCTCTATATATCTATAGTACACATTGCCATGATTTGGTCATGCAGGTATAGATGCGTGCAGACGATAGATATACGAATGCAATTACAACGCAAATATCACATTTACAGTTATAGCCTACTATAGGTCACGGACACAAAGTGAGACATTTGAGACAACATGCAAGCATCGTGAACAGTGTGGTGACTTACCGGCGGGGACAGAGTTTCCTCGGAGGCTGGACGGCGCTCAGCAGTCTGGGCGACACACGCACGCTCGCGGCTCGACTCGACTCGACTCGACCAGGAACTTTCTTCGGAAGTCTTCGGACTTCACGGCAGATCACTGGTGCCAGGTCCGAGACCCGATCACACAGGCTCGGTCCCAAGTCTCAGTGCAAGTCCACTCTCCACAAGCAAAAATTTTAAAATAAAGCGACTCTGACCAAACTCCAAAGAGTTTACTACCAACTTTTTTCGGCGTGCTATATATCCAGTGAAGACTGGCGTATATAGAGGCGATTCTCGAATTGGCTGATTATCTTATCTGAGCTCCGACGCGGACAAGTCCAGTCCGATGAAAAAGCGAAAGGATCGGATTCTTTGTCGTCCTCGTCCAAAGCTCCAGTATAATAATGTTGGTACTTTTACTCCCGGCTTCGGAGTCTTTTTTTTTTGCTTGTGGTCGTTGCACTGCCAGTGGGTCCGGTCTGTGAATCTCCTGGCCTCCACGCTCTGCTATATATATAAGAAACCCCCCGCCTCCCTACTCACTCCATCCCTCCCTCCCTCCCTCCTTCCCTCCCTGCCTCCTTCCCTCCCTCCTTCCCTCCCTCCCTCCCTCCGGCTCCACGTCGGCGTGTGAGTGCGTGCGAAATGAATGAGACGGCAGAAGACCGAGGGAGGGAGGGAGGGAGGGAGGGAGGGAGGGAGGAGAACTCCCGCCAGTGACTGTATGCACGGAGGAGGGAGGGCGGGAGGGAGGGAGGGAGGGATGGGTGGCTCAGGCAGTGGAGGGAGAGGAGGGAGGGACATGAGCAGGGAGACAGAGAGAGAGAGACATGGGGAGAGAGACATGGGGAGAGAGAGAGAGAGAGAGAGAAAGAGAGAGACAGATAGAGAGAGAGAGAGAGAGAGAGAGAGAGAGAGAGAGAGAGAGAGAGAGAGAGAGAGAGAGAGAGCGAGAGAGAACAGCAAACTACGCAGGTATTAACGCAGAGAACCGGAAAGAGGATCACTACAATGATGATGCTGCTGCTGCTGCTGGTGCTGCTGGTGCTGCTGGGGGGGGGGATATCATGCCGTAACAGAGGGGTCTCAAGCAAATAACAAAAACGAGTCAAGGGCATGTTCATTTAAAATGTGAAAGTACATCGTCGGGTATGATCCATATGGTTTTATCGGCTGTCGATCGGATGCATATGGATTTTAGATTTTTAGATTTCGCATAGCAGCGACGCGCGTCACGTCGGGCTGTAGAGCAATTAATCGATACATGCTCACTGTGATATTTTAATGCTCATTTCAGACGAACAGGAGATCGAATCGCTTTTTGCAACTTTTGCAAAACAACGTGTTGTTCTTGTATTTATACATATTTGTATTTGTATTTATACATATATAGCCGATATGTGAAATGCAGATTGTTGCACCACTGCCAGTTCAGGGGCTGTAATGCAAAGGATTTTTTTTTCATCGAAAAGGGAGATACGTAATAGGAATGAAACACAGACACACGCGGGGACACACACACACACACACACACACACACGCACACACGCACACACGCACACACGCGCACACGCGCACACACGCACGCACACACACACACACACACACACCAAGCAAAAGTGAGGGAGAGAGACGCAGACAGATCAACTCAATACTCAACTCCTCCTACTCCTCCTCCTACTCCTGCTCCCCCTCTCCCTCCCTTCCTCCCGTCTCTAGGTGGATCTAGCTGGTTCAACATGTGCCCTCCCTCTCTGCTTCGAACACAGACAGACAGACAGGTAGACAGACACACACACACACTCTCTCTCCATCACTAACTCTCTGTCATCTACCCCTCCTACTGGGTGGGCGTGTTATTTGGACAAATTCCTCCGGTCTCCGCAGAAGAAGTGAAATGAAACGATGAACAACGGTAATAATGCATAAACACAGTCAACAGGGCCAAGCGATGATGATGATGATGAGGATGGTGATGGCGATGAGGGCGATGACTCAGGATTATGTAAAACGGCGGGCCATGTGCTCACAGTTGACTGGGATCTGAGCGCAGGCGGAGGATTCTGGGTAGGAGCAGATGGGAGGGGAGTCCCTCAAGTTGGAGGCGTAGGCATGTAGGAGGGGGGCAAGCAGGCGGCCATGTTGACTGTTGGCGGAAGAGCAATTTATAGATCCCACTCCACGCGGGAAAACATGCCGTGTGGGAAAAATACGATTTGTGTGTGTGTGTGTTTGTGTATGTGTGTGTGTGTGTGTGTGTGGTGTGTGTGTGTGTGTGTGTGTGTGTGTGTGTGTTGGTGTTTCCTTTGACTGTGTGAGCACAAACTTCACAAGATGGTAAACTGGAACATATGCTCGACATCAGGGAAGTATGTGTGAGTGTGTGCCACAAATACACACACGAGTGGGGAAAGGGAAGAAGAGAATTGGGGATATTTTGCCTTTCATCAAAGTTCTGGGTCATCCTTTGTATTCACAAATTGCTCACGTTTTTGCTCTCCTGTGCCGTGAAGTGAAGCACGTTCATACTGAGCTATAAAGAACGCCCAGAGCTTATTTGTGTACGTATGAAACTCTCTTATGAGCACATCATGCAACTTCGTCTCCTCAACCAAACTGTTGCCGCGGCGGAGTTGGGAGAACGACAGCCACCTCAGCCACTGGACGAGTAAGTGGTGATCTGACGTTGAAGCCGATATCTTTCGTACACTTGGCCGACAGAACGAGTGCATCAACGGCAATCAGAAATGGGAATCAAGTTCTTGTACGCTTCCCTACGCACGCAGCTTCAGCACCACGACGCGTCGCTGTCCGTGGTGCTGAAGCTGCAAAAGTTGCAATAGTGTTCACCAATCACTAATATAACAGTATACATGCAATGGCAAGCATCTATTCTCTATATATCTATAGTACACATTGCCATGATTTGGTCATGCAGGTATAGATGCGTGCAGACGATAGATATACGAATGCAATTACAACGCAAATATCACATTTACAGTTATAGCCTACTATAGGTGCGTACGGACACAAAGTGAGACATTTGAGACAACATGCAAGCATCGTGAACAGTGTGGTGACTTACCGGCGGGGACAGAGTTTCCTCGGAGGCTGGACGGCGCTCAGCAGTCTGGGCGACACACACACACGCTCACGGCTCGACTCGACTCGACTCGACCAGGAACTTTCTTCGGAAGTCTTCGGACTTCACGGCAGATCACTGGTGCCAGGTCCGAGACCCGATCACACAGGCTCGGTCCCAAGTCTCAGTGCAAGTCCACTCTCCACAAGCAAAAATTTTAAAATAAAGCGACTCTGACCAAACTCCAAAGAGTTTACTACCAACTTTTTTCGGCGTGCTATATATCCAGTGAAGACTGGCGTATATAGAGGCGATTCTCGAATTGGCTGATTATCTTATCTGAGCTCCGACGCGGACAAGTCCAGTCCGATGAAAAAGCGAAAGGATCGGATTCTTTGTCGTCCTCGTCCAAAGCTCCAGTATAATAATGTTGGTACTTTTACTCCCGGCTTCGGAGTCTTTTTTTTTTGCTTGTGGTCGTTGCACTGCCAGTGGGTCCGGTCTGTGAATCTCCTGGCCTCCACGCTCTGCTATATATATAAGAAACCCCCCGCCTCCCTACTCACTCCTTCCCTCCCTCCCTCCTTCCCTCCCTCCTTCCCTCCCTCCCTCCCTCCGGCTCCACGTCGGCGTGTGAGTGCGTGCGAAATGAATGAGACGGCAGAAGACCGAGGGAGGGAGGGAGGGAGGGAGGGAGGGGAGGAGAACTCCCGCCAGTGACTGTATGCACGGAGGAGGGAGGGCGGGAGGGAGGGAGGGAGGGATGGGTGGCTCAGGCAGTGGAGGGAGAGGAGGGAGGGACATGAGCAGGGAGACAGAGAGAGAGAGACATGGGGAGAGAGAGAGAGATGGGGAGAGAGAGAGAGAGAAGAGAGACGCTCACCGGCGTCATAGCAACCCTGCCTCCTCGGTGGAAGCTGACAGCTGTTGGCCAGAAATATTGTAATTAGCGATGGCTCAAAACGTTGAAGTGATTGTATGCCTAGACGTAGGTTTGGTGGGCACTGGTATATGATCATAAGTACAACAGTGTATGAATGTGGTCAGTGGGACTAATGTCATCACAGATTGAATGACTAATTTTCCAAGTATAGGAATATTGTGATGATGATTGTTCATGACTTATAGCAGACAACATGAACAGAGGCTCTACGAACTATCGTTGTACTGTAGTTGGTTGTGTGTGTGTGTGAGTGTGTGCGTGTCTCTGTGAACAAAAGTACAAATGCTACAAGAATGTACTTATTGGGACGGAATGATGGATTGTACACACAGACGTTAAAATAGAATTGACTTGACGTACAAAACCGCTTTCGATGTATTTATGATAAACGTGAACACATTCACGCTAGTGTCTGAATGTGGAGACCCATTGTCAGGACCATTAGCTTACAGGTCAGCAGCGCTATTGTCTGCAGTACATTATGCTGCCATTGTACACAACAATTTGACTGTTCAGAATGGATCTGTGTTATGAAGAACATGTGACAATAATACACTTTGACTTTGACTTTACACCTTAAAAGCACAAGGTAAGGTAACATCAACTAAAATAACCCCCACACATGCTTTCCTCTCGCTTGGTGACACCAACGAACCCACCGGCACACGTCGGAGAGATCACATGGCCGGCCTACCTCATGAATCCATGTGTGGTATGTGTGGACATGACCAATTTACCTGACTCACACTCGCACACACACACACACACAAATCGTATTTTTCCCACACGGCATGTTTTCCCGCGTGGAGTGGGATCTATAAATTGCTCTTCCGCCAACAGTCAACATGGCCGCCTGCTTGCCCCCCTCCT
>PIJE02000186.1:328568-338568 GCA_002895965.2 Coryphaenoides rupestris
GCACTCATAGTCATAGTCATAGTTCTGGTTTCTATATGCATTGTCATACTAAATACATACTGTAAACTGGTTTGGGTTTATGTTAAAGCATTTTATTTGTTGTTGTTGTTTGTTGTTCTGGTCTTCCGGTTTTGTGCGTGGCTTGGCGCGGGTGTAAATGACGTCACGGCAGTTCGCGCAGCCGTGTTATGACGACCCCGCCCACGTCGAGGAGGTACTATATGGTACTCAGTTGTAATGGAAACAGACCCGAAAAGTACCATGCCGTGCCGTGCCGTACCGCGCCGTACAGTGACCGTGGAAAAGGGGCATATTGCGGTCAACGTGAACGCGTCCGCTTCATCTTGTTTAGGTCTTCTTCTGCTGTTCTTGTTCCTTAATGGCGGTCGGCAAACAGCGTTTATGTGCTTTATCGCCACCTTCTGGATTGGAGTGTGACTCAGACGTATTCGTCGTATGGCTGCACGTACCGAACCGTGAGGTCCGTACCGTGAAGTCGCGGGACGAATACACGTACCGTTACACCCCTATGTGCTGTAGGTGACTTTTGTGCCGCAAACATACGCAACTGTTTCAGATGGTGTCTTACATACCTCCATTGCTTACATAACCCCATTGCTTAGGTAGCACCATCACTTAAGAACCCCCATCACTTAAGTCCCCCCATCACTTACATAACCACATCACTTAAGTCCCCCCATCACTTACATAACCACATCACTTAAGTACCCCCATCACTTACATAACCACATCACTTAAGTACCCCCATCACTTACATAAACCCATCGCTTACATGCCCCCATCACACATAAGTACGGTACCTCCAGTACCCCTCCACCCAATGACATCATCCAACCCAAAAGGTTTTCCTCTGAACTTCCTCTGAACTTCCTCTGAATACTATGAATGTTATTTTCTTATCTTTTAGGATCAATATTAATATTGTAGAGGCCTAGGCGTTTAACACGGAAGAATTGGCGCTGTGCAATTTTCTGGCGTTAAAGGTGCAGTGTGTAGAATTCAGTGGCATCTGGTGGAACAGACTTGGCAGCAATGGGATATTCATAGCTATGTTTTCATGAATGTATTATCACCTTAAACTAAGAATCGTTATATTTCCGTTAGCTAAGAACGAGCCCTTCATATTTACATAGGAATAAAACGCTAACACAATGTGGAACAAAGTAACAATATTTCCTATGTTACATGTAAGCTATGAACTATTTAATCTGTAATAACTAGTGGTGGAAAATTATCTAATTAATTAGAGGCTTTGAAATTAATTAATCTAAATTAATAGCATTTTAATGGCATATCAATATTTGACACGAGAAGCAACATTTTTTAATTCAAATGGATTTTGGTATACGAGTGAATCAATGAATAGACATGTACATAGACATATACTGTACATATACATAGACATATACATATACATATACATAGACATACGTTTAAGAAGCAAAATCCTGTTTATTTTAGCTACAGACCAACAGATCAGTGCAGCAATTTTAGGAATAATTTCAAACACAATGTACCTAACCTAATGTTACACTAACCTCCCCACCCTCCCCTGCCCACCCAAATATCCTTGGTCACAATAATAAACAGACCAACAGTTTAACATAAAGTGCAATTTCTACCATCTAAAATGGTAACAAAAAAAGCTAACAAACAAAAAGGTCCTGTGATTGGTCCTCAATCCCTCTCATTCTTCCAATATCCATGTTTAGCATTGAGGTGACATTGTAGGCTTGAACTGCTCCGGTGATATGCAATGGAATTCGTCCACTGAGAAACGTTCCGTGGTGTTTGGAGTGCAAAAATAAAGTGTGATTAAAATGTGTAAATGTTTTAACGCGTTATATTTTCTGTAATTAATTAATCGAAATGAACGCGTTAAAGTCCCAGCCCTAGTAATACACTTTTAGATACTTTTTCTACTTTTATATACTTGTGACTTATACTTGATCCAGTTTGTTTGCTTGATTCCATGGCTGCAGCATGCTGTTTGTGTGGCGATTTGTTTCATATCTGGCAACCCGATAAACATCACCAATATGGCATCACCAAGAATCATTGGTCTAATGTTCTTGCAGTAATCCAGGAAGGATTTGAAGTCTTTGTCTTCAACTATTCAGATAATCAATTAGTCCAGCACAGCAATCATCAGAGAGATTGGCAGTACGTTATTGGCAATACTATCAATAACAACAAAGAACTTTTACAAAATGCTTTCAAAATGCATCCTAGCTTTTCAAACATTTCTTCTCACCCAACAAATATCTTCCCCTCTTCTTCATTCCTGAGTTAGTGGGTGTTGTTTTAAAAAAGGGCCGTGGTCTTCCGACCAAGCTAATTAATGAAACCCTGTTCATTCTGTGGGTCACACCAGTCGTTAGACTGACAAACACAACACAGCCACACAAAAGAAAACCACCGTGTACTGACGATCTTAACCAACCACCAAATGCTTTTGTCGTGACCATGGATGTAAGCTACAAACATGGACTGGGAGACAAAACCACACGTGGTTACGTGTTACAACAAAAAGGTCATCAGAGGAACATCGGATGACTGTTCTGCACTCGGCTTCCAGCGTGAGCCCTGAGAAGGGCTCTCGACTGGTGGTCTCCCCTCTCGTCAGACGGGGGAGGCGTGGGCTGCCCCCCGCAACCGCCAGCGGCACCATTATGTAAACAGATGCCCATAACCGCTGAGAGAGAGAGAGAGAGAGAGAGAGAGAGAGAGAGAGAGAGAGAGAGAGGAGAGAGAGAGAGAGAGAGAGATAGAAGAGAGAGAGAGAGAGAGAGAGAGAGAGAGAGAGAGAGAAGAGGAGAGTGAGAAGTTTCATCTGAGGGATTACCATTGTTCCTGCTGTTAAACAACTGTTACCTGTGCACCTTTGAACACCTCCGCTGTTCAACCCATGCAGTTCCAGGACGAGAACCCTCTCCTTCTCTCTTCTCTCATATCACATGAGAGAGAGAGACAGACAACCCTGTGCGGGAGAACCAGCCTATCTCCGTGCGGCGGCTGCAGAAGTCACAGCAGCTAACCAGAACCTGGGCAACGTGACTCACGGTTTCTCCAGGAGTGTGTGTGTGTCTGCTTCACGGTGCAGTTTCACCAAGAGATGTATTTCGTGGTGTTGCAAATTCTGTGATTGCGAAGATCTCCATAGTCCCTGGGCTTTTCTTTTGAATTTCCACACAATAGTCATGATGATGATGATGGGACATCTGGGCCAACGTGCGTGCACTAATCATTACACATGCACACACACACGCGCACACGCGCACACGCACACACACACACACACACATACATGTGCCTAGAGATAAGTGAGCTGGTTCATTAGTCTGGGTGGCGGCTTTCCATCAGACGGAGGGCACGGCCGCGCCGCCTCATCATAATTAAAGTGGAGAGCCCTCTGCGGCTGCGTCGCCTCTCTCTGGCATAATCACGGTTAATTAATGTC
The DNA here is from genome assembly GCA_002895965.2 of Coryphaenoides rupestris. Lineage (NCBI taxonomy): Eukaryota > Metazoa > Chordata > Actinopteri > Gadiformes > Macrouridae > Coryphaenoides > Coryphaenoides rupestris. The sequence goes on from PIJE02000186.1 coordinate 332,050, forward strand.
AATTTAATTCCTCCAAAGGAATCCAGCCGTTCCCTTCCTCCCAGAGTAAGGGACGGACACCCAGATCTTGATCATTTGTTGGTGCGGTGAGTGAATGGTGTACCATGAGTGGATGGGAACTCGGCTCATTCTCTCTCTCTCTCTCTCTCTCTCTCGCTTTCTCTCTCTCTCTCTCTCTCTCTCTCTCTCTCTCCATCCCATCATAAATCATATTTCTGTACGCTACATCCCCATAAAACCTCCGAGACACAACAGAAAAGTGGTTTTTCTTGTAGTGTGAATATAATCTGATTGGAGCAACCCGTTTCCTGCATATGCCTCACATATGCCTCACTGATGCAGCCAACCCCCCTTGACCCCCCCTCATCTGCTGTGTCAATCTATCGCTGGCTCCTGTGGGTATTATACAATATAGGCGATGTGCAGATGGTTCAAATCCAGCTGGATGAGGTGACACTCAGAAGGCCTGCTTGAGCTTTGACACTCGCTGAGGGCTAGACAGGATTTGGCTGTTATATGAAGCATGGCAGCTGTAAGAGAAGGAGAACACACACAGAGAGAGAGAGAGAGAGAGAGAGAGTGAGAGAGAGAGCGAGATAGAGAGAGGAGAAAGCAGAGAGAGAGGGAGAGCAGAGGGGAGGCAGATTGGAGACAAATAGTGGAGAGAGCAGAGAGAGAGAGAGAGAGAGAGAGAGAGAGAGAGAGAGAGAGAGGTGAGAGAGTGGAGAAAGAGAGAGAGAAAGATGATAGAAATTAGAGAGGGGATAAAAGGAGACAGCAGAAATGGAGGGGAAATGGGAGACTGGAGGGATGATATTCTGATATATAGAAAAATATCCTCCTGTGTGCCACCTACACCTAACCCTAACCCTAAACCCTAACCCTAACCCTAACCCTAACCCTAACCCTAACCCCCAAACGAATCCCCATATTTTAAGGATGACACATTCTCCACCCTAGAGGAAGAAGCCAACCATTTCCAGGCTCGCGGCCACGTTATCATCTGTGGAGACCTCAACGCCAGAACAGGACGAGAACCCGACACTCTCAGGCAATTTCAAACACAATGTACCTAACCTAATGTTACACTAACCCTCCCCACCCTCCCCTACCCACCCAAACATCCTTGGTCACAATAATAAACAGACCAACAGTTTAACATAAAGTGCAATTTCTACCATCTAAAATGGTAACAAAAAAAGCTAACAAACAAAAAGGTCCTGTGATTGGTCCTCAATCCCTCTCATTCTTCCAATATCCATGTTTAGCATTGAGGTGATATTGTAGGCTTGAACTGCTCCGGTGATATGCAATGGAATTCGTCCACTGAGAAACGTTCCGTGGTGTTTGGAGTGCAAAAATAAAGTGTGATTAAAATGTGTAAATGTTTTAACGCGTTATATTTTCTGTAATTAATTAATCGAAATGAACGCGTTAAAGTCCCAGCCCTAGTAATACACTTTTAGATACTTTTTCTACTTTTATATACTTGTGACTTATACTTGATCCAGTTTGTTTGCTTGATTCCATGGCTGCAGCATGCTGTTTGTGTGGCGATTTGTTTCATATCTGGCAACCCGATAAACATCACCAATATGGCATCACCAAGAATCATTGGTCTAATGTTCTTGCAGTAATCCAGGAAGGATTTGAAGTCTTTGTCTTCAACTATTCAGATAATCAATTAGTCCAGCACAGCAATCATCAGAGAGATTGGCAGTACGTTATTGGCAATACTATCAATAACAACAAAGAACTTTTACAAAATGCTTTCAAAATGCATCCTAGCTTTTCAAACATTTCTTCTCACCCAACAAATATCTTCCCCTCTTCTTCATTCCTGAGTTAGTGGGTGTTGTTTTAAAAAAGGGCCGTGGTCTTCCGACCAAGCTAATTAATGAAACCCTGTTCATTCTGTGGGTCACACCAGTCGTTAGACTGACAAACACAACACAGCCACACAAAAGAAAACCACCGTGTACTGACGATCTTAACCAACCACCAAATGCTTTTGTCGTGACCATGGATGTAAGCTACAAACATGGACTGGGAGACAAAACCACACGTGGTTACGTGTTACAACAAAAAGGTCATCAGAGGAACATCGGATGACTGTTCTGCACTCGGCTTCCAGCGTGAGCCCTGAGAAGGGCTCTCGACTGGTGGTCTCCCCTCTCGTCAGACGGGGGAGGCGTGGGCTGCCCCCCGCAACCGCCAGCGGCACCATTATGTAAACAGATGCCCATAACCGCTGAGAGAGAGAGAGAGAGAGAGAGAGAGAGAGAGAGAGAGAGAGAGAGAGAGAGAGAGAGAGAGAGAGAGAGAGAAAGAGAGAGATGCGGCTGCGTCGCCTCTCTCTGGCATAATCACGGTTAATTAATGTCAATTTAATTCCTCCAAAGGAATCCAGCCGTTCCCTTCCTCCCAGAGTAAGGGACGGACACCCAGATCTTGATCATTTGTTGGTGCGGTGAGTGAATGGTGTACCATGAGTGGATGGGAACTCGGCTCATTCTCTCTCTCTCTCTCTCTCGCTTTCTCTCTCTCTCTCTCTCTCTCTCTCTCTCTCCATCCCATCATAAATCATATTTCTGTACGCTACATCCCCATAAAACCTCCGAGACACAACAGAAAAGTGTTTTTTCTTGTAGTGTGAATATAATCTGATTGGAGCAACCCGTTTCCTGCATATGCCTCACATATGCCTCACTGATGCAGCCAACCCCCCTTGACCCCCCCTCATCTGCTGTGTCAATCTATCGCTGGCTCCTGTGGGTATTATACAATATAGGCGATGTGCAGATGGTTCAAATCCAGCTGGATGAGGTGACACTCAGAAGGCCTGCTTGAGCTTTGACACTCGCTGAGGGCTAGACAGGATTTGGCTGTTATATGAAGCATGGCAGCTGTAAGAGAAGGAGAACACACACAGAGAGAGAGAGAGAGAGAGAGAGAGAGAGAGAGAGAGAGAGTGAGAGAGTGGAGAAGAGAGAGGGAGAGAGAGAGGGAGAGAGAGGAGAGGAGAGAGAGAGAGAGAGTGAGGAGGCAGGAGAGAGAGAGAGAGAGAGAGAGAGAGAGAGAGAGAGAGAGAGGAGAGAGAGTGAGAGAGGGAGGAGAGAAAGAGAGAGAGAGAAAGAGAAGATTAGAGAGGGGATAAAAGGAGACAGCAGAAATGGAGGGGAAATGGGAGACTGGAGGGATGATATTCTGATATATAGAAAAATATCCTCCTGTGTGCCACCTACACCTAACCCTAACCCTAACCATAACCCTAACCCTAACCCTAACCCTAACCCTAACCCCCAAACGAATCCCCATATTTTAAGGATGACACATTCTCCACCCTAGAGGAAGAAGCCAACCATTTCCAGGCTCGCGGCCACGTTATCATCTGTGGAGACCTCAACGCCAGAACAGGACGAGAACCCGACACTCTCAGCACACAGGGAGACAAACACCTACCAGGAGGTGGAAACACCCCCTCCCCAATATGCCCACCCAGACACAACTACGACAAAGCTACAAACAAACATGGGACACAACTCCTGCAACTCTGTCGTTCGAGGAGACTCCTATGGTACAGCTCACCTCTAGGCAACAGTACAGTAGAATACTTTATCACTGACCTCAGCCTGCCCTCTCTCAGGGCGTTCACAATCAGCCCGCTAACGCCCCTGTCAGACCACAGCAAAACCACAGTCTACCTGAACAGATCAACACCCAATCAAGAAGTACTTAAGTTCCACACTATAAAAAAATACGACAAATGGAAGGAAAGTAGTGTAGAAACATACCAAAACGCTATTAGGCAACAACAAGTCCAATCACTTTTAGACCAGTTTCTGGAAGAAAAACTTTCAGTACAATGGCAAAGATGTAAACAAGGCAGTAGAAAACCTCAACTATATATTTGACCTTTCAGCATCCCTGGCAAACCTAAAACCCACAAATAGGAAAGCTAATAAAAATAGCAATGATAAATGGTTCGACAGTGAATGTAAAAACCTTCGAAAGAAATTACGGAATTTATCAAACCAAAAACAGAGACCCAGAAAACCAGAACACACGTCTAGGCTATAGTGAAACATTAAAACAATATAAAAATACAGTCAGGAAAAAAAGGGATCAACATGTTAAAAACCAGCTCCATGCTACTGAGGAATACATAAAAACAAACAAGTTCTGGGAAAACTGGAACACCAAAATGGAGACGTGTGGGTCAACCACTTCTCCAAGCTCTTTGGCCCGATAGAAAATAATACACAGCAAAAAAACTTACTAGATAAACTACTAAGTTTAGAGTCAATCATAAAAGACCATCAAAACCCATTAGACTCACCAATCACACTAAAGGAACTACAAGACAAAATAAAATCACTGGAAACCAAGAAGGCCTGTGGTGTCGACGGGATCCTAAATGAAATGATAAAATTCACAGACCTCAAATTCCATTTGGCTATATTAAAACTCTTTAATGTTGTCCTTAGCTCGGGGATCTTCCCCAATATTTGGAACCAAGTATCCTTGTATGATCATCAACCACAGACTCCTACATTTCGTCACTGAAAATAATGTCCTAAACAAATCCCAAATTGGCTTTCTACCGAATTATCGCACAACAGAACATATTTTCACCCTCAGCACCCTAATAAACAAAAACAAAAGTAAATTATTCTCTTGTTTTGTTGACTTCAAAAAAGCTTTTGATTCTATTTGGCACGATGGTCTGCTGTACAAACTATTAGAAAGCGGTGTTGGAGGAAAACCCTATGACATCATAAAGTCAATGAACACCAACAACAACTGTTAAGATTGGCAAACAACACACAGACTTCTTTCCCCAAAACCGGGGCGTTAGACAGGGATGCAGCCTGAGCCCAACCCTCTTCAACATATACAATGAATTCAATGAATTGGCAAAATCTCTAGAACAATCTGAGGGACCTGGCGTCTCCCTAGGAGACACACAAGTCAAACACCTCCTGTTCACAGATGATCTGGTGCTGCTGTCTCCAACCAAAGAAGGACTACAACAGCACCTTGATCTACTACACAAATTCTCCCAGACCTGGGCCCTGACAGTAAATCTAACCAAGACTAAAATAATGCTTTTCCACAAAAGACCCAGCCTCCAGCAACACAAATATAAATTATTTCTCGATACAACTACCGTAGAGCATACAAAGACAATACAAAGCAACACAGGTAACTTCAACAAAGCTGTAAACGACCTGAGAGACAAGGCAAGAAGGGCTTTTTATGCCATAAAAAGAAACATCAACTTAGACATCCCAATAAAAATATGGCTCAAAATACTAGACTCAGTTATCGAACCCATTTCCCTTTACGGTTGCGAGATCTGAGGTCCACTTGCAAACCAAGATTTTACTAAATGGGACAAACATCAAATTGAAACGCTGCACGCAGAGTTCTGTAAATCCATTCTCCGCACCCAACGGAAAACACCCAACAATGCATGCAGAGCAGAATTAGGATGATAACCACTAATAATACAAATTCAAAAGAGGGCATTCAAATTTCATAACCACCTAAAAGACAGTGAGCCCGACACGATCCATAACAAAGCCCTCATCCACAGAGAGACTCTAGAGCGATGCCCCCTCGGCCAGCTGGTTCTGGGACTCTATTCACAAAACCAAGCAGAGCCACCAGACAGAAACCCCATTAGAATAAACCCAATTATAAGAAAACTAAAGGAAAACTACCTCACGCACTGGAAAGAATCAATCAAAAACAGAGTAAATTAGAATGCTATTTGGCCCTAAACAGACAATACACAACGGCAGAATACCTGAGCACTGTGACCGATCCCAAACTCAGGACATCCTTGACTAGATACAGACTCAGCGAGCACAGCCTCGCCGTGGAGAGAGGCCGCCACCGGCAGACCTGGCTACCAAGAGAAGACAGACTCTGTACCCACTGCACCCAACAGGAGGCGGAAACCGAGCTACACTTCCTAACAACCTGCCACCTATACCAAGACATTAGAGATACATACTTCCCACAGATCTCAAACACCCAAAAGAATTTTGAAAACTTAACAAACAAGCAAAAACTTCCATATCTGCTGGGCGAGGTACAGGAATGTGCAAACACAGCAGCAAGATTTGTGAGCTGACAGGAAAAGGACATCCAACGGAATACAACCTCCATAAAGACTGTCAATCACCTGTCAATGCCACTTTATTATTATCATCATTATTTTAATTTGTATTTTTGTATTATTATATATATATATTTTATATATATATCTTTTTATTTGATTTTTCTTTTGTATTTTTTGTAAAAACATGTTCTTTTCCGTTTTTTTCTTTTTTTCTTTTTGTATTTTTATTTATTTATTTATTTTTCTTTTTTGTTTTTTTTTACTTTTATTTATTTATTTATTGTTCTTTATAAGTATACTTTTTATTTACCACTCGCTTTGGCAATGTAAATGTACGTTTCTCATGCCAATAAAGCTCTTTAAATTGAATTGAATTTAATTGAGAGAGA
>PIJE02000186.1:341068-368568 GCA_002895965.2 Coryphaenoides rupestris
CCTCAGCTTGCCCTCATCTCATGGGGTACCTCTTCAAGCCCGGCACAGGCCCGAGAACCCGGAAAACACAGTCTACTGGAACAGGAGTCAAACACCATACAGAGGGTGGACACCTAATGTGCCCACGGACATAAAACTACGACAAGAAGATGACATACAAACAACGCATAGGAGACACAACTCCGAACTCTTTTACAGTTGGTTGGACAGAAATAGACTTTCGTAAACCTATGGCAAACAATGTTACACTCTAGGCACAGTAGAATAGACCTTAACTATTATCACTGACCTTTCAGGCACTCCCTTGGGTCACAAAATCCACCCACATAAAACGCAACCTGTTCCAGACCACATCAGCATATAATTCCACAGTCCAATGAAATAAAAAAAAACCTCAAAGAAATTACATACAAACAAAACAGAGACTCAAAACCACAACAAGGTTAGGCTTATAGTAAACATTAAAACAATATAAAAATACAGTCATAAAAAATAAAAAAACAGCTCTGACTGAGGAAACATAAAAAACTCTAAAAAACAGAGACGTGTGGCAACCAGCTCTTTGGCCCAATAGAAAATAATACACAGCAAAAACACTTACTAGATAAACTACAAAGTTTAGAGTCAATCATAAAAGACCATCAAAACCCACTAGACTCACCAATCACACTAAAGGAACTACAAGACAAAATAAAATCACTGGAAACCAAGAAGGCCTGTGGTGTCGACGGGATCCTAAATGAAATGATAAAATTCACAGACCTCAAATTCCAATTGGCTATATTAAAACTCTTTAATGTTGTCCTTAGCTCGGGGATCTTCCCCAATATTTGGAACCAAGTATCCTTGTATGATCATCAACCACAGACTCCTACATTTCGTCACTGAAAATAATGTCCTAAACAAATCCCAAATTGGCTTTCTACCGAATTATCGCACAACAGACCATATTTTCACCCTCAGCACCCTAATAAACAAAAACAAAAGTAAATTATTCTCTTGTTTTGTTGACTTCAAAAAAGCTTTTGATTCTATTTGGCACGATGGTCTGCTGTACAAACTATTGGAAAGCGGTGTTGGAGGAAAAACCTATGACATCATAAAGTCAATGTACACCAACAACAAATGCGCTGTTAAGATTGGCAAACAACACACAGACTTCTTTCCCCAAAACCGGGGGGTTAGACAGGGATGCAGCCTGAGCCCAACCCTCTTCAACATATACATCAATGAATTGGCAAAATCTCTAGAACAATCTGAGGGACCTGGCATCTCCCTAGGAGACACACAAGTCAAACACCTCCTGTTCACAGATGATCTGGTGCTGCTGTCTCCAACCAAAGAAGGACTACAACAGCACCTTGATCTACTACACAAATTCTCCCAGACCTGGGCCCTGACAGTAAATCTAACCAAGACAAAAATAATGCTTTTCCAAAAAAGACCCAGCCTCCAGCAACACAAATATAAATTATTTCTCGATACAACTACCGTAGAGCATACAAAGACAATACAAAGCAACACAGGTAACTTCAACAAAGCTGTAAACGACCTGAGAGACAAGGCAAGAAGGGCTTTTTATGCCATAAAAAGAAACATCAACTTAGACATCCCAATAAAAATATGGCTCAAAATACTAGACTCAGTTATCGAACCCATTTCCCTTTACGGTTGCGAGATCTGGGGTCCACTTGCAAACCAAGATTTTACTAAATGGGACAAACATCAAATTGAAACGCTGCATGCAGAGTTCTGCAAATCCATTCTCCGCACCCAACGGAAAACACCCAACAATGCATGCAGAGCAGAATTAGGACGATACCCACTAATACAAAAGAGGGCATTCAAATTTCATAACCACCTAAAAGACAGTGAGCCCGACACGCTCCATAACAAAGCCCTCATCCACAGAGAGACTCTAGAGCGATGCCCCCTCGGCCAGCTGGTTCTGGGACTCTATTCACAAAACCAAGCAGAGCCACCAGACAGAAACCCCATTAGAATAAACCAAATTATAAGAAAACAAAAAGAAAACTACCTCACACTGGAAAGAATCAACCAAAAAACAGAGTAAATTAGAATGCTATTTGGCCCTAAACAGACAATACACAACGGCAGAATACCTGAGCACTGTGACCGATCCCAAACTCAGGACATCCTTGACTAGATACAGACTCAGTGAGCACAGCCTCGCCGTGGAGAGAGGCCGCCACCGGCAGACCTGGCTACCAAGAGAAGACAGACTCTGTACCCACTGCACCCAACAGGAGGTGGAAACCGAGCTACACTTCCTAACAACCTGCCACCTATACCAAGACATTAGAGATACATACTTCCCACAGATCTCAAACACCCAAAAGAATTTTGAAAACTTAACAAACAACCAAAAACTTCCATATCTGTTCCCAGACGACCCACCCAAGTTCTCTCAGTCTGTAAACTTTATTACGTTATTACCATATCATCGAGATGCGAGACGTATGAACGACATATCACGGCATATCATCAAGCTACTATCGGCCACTTATTAAAATATATATTTTTACGCCATTTCATCTTGATAGTCATGAAGATGAAAGATAGCCACGTCATCTGCATATTACACTGCACCCGTTCAATTCAATTGCAATGCAATTCAATTCAAAGAACGTTATTTTTTACCGTGAAGAACTTTGTTCGCAGCGTACGAGTTACAGTGTGTGAAACATACCAGACGACACATAAGTGTATTTAATTATACAGTATGCTCTAGTATCAACCAGTGCAATTTCTTATTCTTGAAATAGACACATTAACAATAATAGAAAACAATTATATAGATAATAGACCCTTTTCACAGTTGCGCCAGTAGCAGGGGGAAGTAACTTTCTGTTCCTGTAATTATAATGTTTTATTTATCTCTGTCGCAGCACCAGCATGGCCCATGTGTATTTGCTGGACTAATTGTGTCTCTACTGGTGCACTGGCAGACCTAAATCCAAGGGACCCAAAGGTAATAGTTTAACCATTTAACCTTCTTCCTGCTGTGAAAGGGGTCTTTTGAAAATTCATATTATATTATAATATTGTGGTTGGGGGCTGCAGCTTTTTAAACAGCCTCACCTGGGCCGAGCCAGGCTGATTAGGCTCTGGGGCTGATGGAGGCTGCACTGCACACCTGTGGTGCCTGAGAGTAATCAAGGCACACAGGATAAACCAGCTATCGCCAGACACACACACACACACACACACACTCAGGGAGACAGTCAGCCACCTGCCACCTGTTTACCACCTGCTCTGCTCAGCACCGTCTTGCCAACCCTCCAATAAAGCGTTCCTCAGCATCCACCTGTGTCCTCGGTGTCGGAGGACGACCCCCTCAAAGCCACTTGTGTGGTGGTGGTGGTGTGTGGCGGGGGGTCCACTGCCACAGAGAAACACATCATCTCATCATATTGTTCAGCAAAGCGTAACATTTGGAGTACCCCTTAGGTGCACAAAACATGTTGTGGAGAAAAACAAACCTTCTACATTGTAGTTTATTTGAACACCCTAATAATGTTTAAGCCCAGCAGTTCATCAAAGTACACCTAGGGGGTGCTAATACCCTCACTTGAAGAGCACTGTGTTTAAAACTGCTTTCACACGTATAGGACAAAAGAACACAAACTAAAGGCTTAGTAAGCATTTCCATACATGCTTTCTTTCAATGTACCAGTACAATGTTATTTCATTATCAAGTACAATAAGGACCGAAAGAAGATAGGCCACACTGCCTTATCTCTCTCTGTGTCTTTCTCCGTCTCTCCTCGCTCTGATATTAATAATAACAATAATATGAAAGTATTAGTGAATTAACACGTTTAGCTGACACCTGGAGAAAAGCCTTGAAGTTCAGGAGAAGGATGCGGCGCCATTACAATGAAGCTCCTTGTCCAGTGGCTATTTTTATTCCCCTAAGGGAATAATCACCTCGACACACACTCCTTACTTTGTGCCGTCTCCTGTGGGCACCTGTATTCAATTCAATGTGTGTGTGTGTGTGTGTGTGTGTGTGTGTGGTGTGTGTGTGTGTGTGGCTGTGTGTGCTCTGTGGGAGCCATAGATGAGCATTTTAGGAGGCAGCAGACTGCCCTGTCTTTTCGTGCCAAGATGGGTGTGCCATGGGAAGGCCATGGGAAACGTGCAGAAAGAGAGAGAAAGAGAGAGAGAGAGAGAGAGAGAGAGAGAGAGAGAGAGAGAGAGAGAGAGAGAGAGAGAGAGAGAGACTTAGAGATGTAGACACCGAGCTTTGGTCCACAAGCATGACTGAACCACCTTATGAAATCTAATTTGATATTTCCAGAGATTTCAGTTTCCTGTCTTGGCTTAATGGGCACCTCTGTGAGAAAAAAAAAAAAGTGACAAAATAAAGTGTGACTCACCTTGCACTTATCGTACACCAAGTTCCCCCCCATGGTGAAATGCTCTTTAAAACGGCCCCCATGTCTCCTCCTCCGCGTGACTATCATCTGTACCTGGCGGCCGAGGACTGGAGCTTAGCAAACAATCATGGGAATGTTGTGTGTGTGAGTGCAGCATTTCCGTCGATAAGCCCAATGCTGCAGGTTGCTGCAGGTAAGATTTGAGAGTTGTAGAAAAGAGCATGATTTATAAAACACCCACTTTCCCCGAAACATTTTCTTCCCCCGAGTGTTGCATTCAAGCACATGTGATTGACAGATGAATTCCGTGAACCAATCAAGCAAGAGATGCCCTGATTGGTCAGAAATAAGCCAGGAACGTGTCTTAAATTTTAATTGGCTCATACAAGAGGCAGGGCAGATGCGGTCGGCAAGATATAGAGGAGACAACTCCTCAACGTGAAAACCGTCCATCAGTGTGGGATCTTACGGCACGTCTTGGCTGGCGACATCATTGTTTCGGTGATCAATTGTGACCTGGGAGAAAGTGAAATGCCGGGGCCTGAGATGGGCCTCCATTTCAGTTAAAGGCGAAGGAATTGACTTTCTGAAATGCAATCTCCTACTGTGCTCACCGGGGGGGGACTCTGACTGAAAGAAAACCACTAAAAAGAGAATCTATTTGCTCTCCTGTGGTCAATTTGAATCAACTTCAGACTTCAGTACTTAAGGTCATCTTGAACAAAGAAAAAAAAGGAGGTTACATTGCATTAACAGAACAGCACTGAAACCCTTCAGTGCTGGGTTTTTTTGTCATCCTAGTATGGGGTTCTGGAGTGTGTGTGGTTGGTGGCTGGTTTGAGCAATAATAAAAGATAATAGAAGCAAGTTTGAGTGAATAAAGTTTGTAGGTGGAACAAAGGTAGCATGCTAGAGCTCTAATTGAGTGTGTGTGGTGGCGGCTGGTGAACCGATTAGTCAATGCACCTCAGGTGTGCAGCCTTACCCAACCCCAGACTCTAACTCGGGCCAGGTGAGGCTGCTTAAACCAGCCACCAACCACACACACTCCACACCAACCATCACCACACACACACACACACACACACACACACATTCAGAAAGAGTGCTAGCATGCTAGCATTTACCTTTGAGTGTGTGTGTGGTGATGGCTGGTTTATCCTTTGCGCCTTTGACTCAAACTTGGGCCAGGTGAGGCTGCTTCAACCAGCCACCCAAAACACACACACACACACACACACACCACAGGGGTGTAACTGTTAACAACTGCTGCTGGAAACCACCCCAGCCAACCACAGCGCACCCACCCACAGCGCGCCCCAACAGTTTTTTTAATCCAGTACAGGTTCCCAGCTGTCAGGCACCGACACCCCCCGACACCCCCCCCCGCCACACCACCCCACCCAGCACACTAACGATGCATAGCAAACAGCCGTTAGTCACCCTATAATATCTGGGGATGTCTATTCATTAAGAGCCGAGGTGTCGAGGTGTGTTTCTCTGATTAAACCACCGCAGCATCAAATGTGTACCAGCTGCTGCAACAACAAGAACAACCAAAACAACAACAACAACAACAACAACAACAACAACAACAACAACAAGGGGGGCTTCACGGAGGAAAGCTGTCGATGTTTTTCCGTTTACTCAATTTGTTTTTTTTCTTCTTCTTCTCCTTCTTCCAGTAAAGTGCATAGGAGGTGCTGTCTGGGGTGAAGTGGTGTGATTACGTGACTTGCTGAGCAGTGGTGTGAGAGCAACATGTTCTTCCTGTTTGTTTTGCTGATGTTGTGGTCAGTTCAGGTGTTATATATATAATATATGTAATGTAATATGTATACATAACATCATATCTAGAATAGATATTAAAAAAACGGGACAAGACAGAATGTTTTGCCATGTTTTGATCAGAACTAATGACCTTCACAGGAAAGATTTAGATTGAAATGTGTTAATATTAGTAGTAAACGGTGAAAGCAATACATAAAAAAAACTACAATCCATTGTTGTTGGTTACTCTGTGTTTCCTGTTGCTTGTAATGTCAAGCATTGTTATCATTCGTGTGTGTGTGTGTGTGTGTGTGTGTGTGTGTGTGCGTGCGTGTAAACGTGCTTGTTTGTCTCTTTTAAGTCATGCATTGCTGGACACTGAGCCGGATTATACCATGAATTATTATGAGCATTTGAATATCCAATGCAATTTACAATGCAACCATTTACAATGAAATTCAAAGCTCCACTTGAGCGGCCATTATATGCACACGGAATGAGAAAGAAATTGTGTGTGCACAGAATGCAGATATTAAGCAATGGGTGCAGTGAACCGCTGGTCATAAACGTGACACAACGAGATGGCAATGCAATGCAAACGACTTTTCGCTGCTGCAGCGGAAAACATATCAGACAGACAGGAGAGAACATGCCTCGCAGCAACATGTGGAGAACACACAGGAGCAGATACTGCATTGCAGCATTCTCTTGCTTCTAATAAGCGTTCCCTGACGCTGACGCTGCGATCATGTGTACACATCGGTCCATTGGTTTGAAGGATAGCGCTCGCATCACGTTTTTTTCTCTTCCTTCGATGCTCCTTGCTGGTCTTTTTTTCCCTCTTCCTCTGTCACTTGCGAGGCTGCAGGGGAGTGGGCGTTTGTTTCATGACTCATCTGTTGCACACCTCATCAGCGTCTGCCCATATTTGGGCTTCCCCTCGGAAGTCTATTCTTCCGAACCTCTGTAGCTAGCAGCAGAGTGCAGCATGGGGATGGGCAGGCAATCTCGCTCTCAAAAAGAAATTCACACAATGCTCCTGATTCAACCTTCCAATTCCGATGTGGTTTGAATGCTAAATAACTTTTTTAATTTGTTACTCTGTGATCTTACAGAGTTCACGTTTCAGTCATTTCTGTGCACACGCACGCACGCACAAACTCACGCACACATGTACTCATTAAAATAGAATAATTACAATGGAGGAGCAGTTCCTTAATATCACCAAGGATCAATTATACACATCTAACAACATTACATCATTAGTTGTTTGTCTCATCTAAAGTACAGACTTGGTAAATAGTGCACCCGTCACCCCATTTTATTTTTGTCAAGTAGAATAGCATGAAAATATAGTGTTCATTTGTCGTGTTTACCCCCCTACCTCGTGTTGACTGGCTCAGGTGAATATGATCACAACATGGAATTGGCTGCGTCGTACAGAGCCACTTAATGTTCCGGCTCATTTGCGGCGGCTATTTTGAGATGCAAAAACAAAGTTTGCCTCCAACAACGACAAAGTGGCGACCATTCAATTCAGGATCGGATCGGATCTCGCCCCGTGCGTCACGTGTCTCCATAAAACAAGCTCTTTGGAGAACAGAGACAAAACATGACATGACAACAGAAATCATAGGCCAACATAAATGAGCTCGAAAACAAAATCAGAACGGAAAATATGCAGCTTGTTATTCCGAATGAACCAGTGGGAACATTGATGCACCCCCCCCCCCCCCCCCCGGTGGTTGCTTATCCTTCCCATTAGCAGATCGCCAGCCGTGGGAACTCTGAGAAGGCAGAGAGATGGGCATGGCTCCTACGTCAGCCAATAGGAGCAGCAGTATTGTATTGTATTGTATTGTATTGTATTGTGTGCGTCTAAGTGTCTTTTGAGATGGCCGATGGGAGGGATCATGCAACATGATTGCCTCGTACACAGACTGGGCTGAGACACACACACACAGAGCTCACCCAACGAGTGGATGAGCCGACCGGCGGTCCAAGTTAGAACACGGAGAGTGTAGTCAGAGGGTGAAGGGACAAGGCAGCACCGCAGCGGAAATACCAAGTGGAAGGGAATGTCAGGGCATCTTGGCCAATCGCGGTGAGTGCATCACCCAACCGCTGGGCATGAAGTAAGCGGCAGGATAAGCGGTGTCAAGCATGCAGCTGCGCTCAGCCACCTGGAGTTGAAACATTTGAAAAATCAGATGCAATTACCTGGGAAAATACAATAAAGCAGGTTTGAAGGGGCACTATGCATCCCTGCACAGTGCCCCTAGTGATGCACCCTATGGTCCGATCTGGACAATCTTTCGATCTTTGTTTAAACGTTTGATGATGATCGGGTAAAGTTGACCAGCCTGAAGCTGAGTGGACCTAATTTGGCCTCTGGTGTCCATGTTGTGTGGTCAGTCACCTTCGTCTTACTTCACCAATCAGAGCCCCCCACACCCTCAATCCTCCAACGGTTGGTGACACTCGGTGGCCATTTTAGTGAATGTTGGTGTTATTGCACCTCCCATAATAACATAACACCCCCCATTTGCCCCCCATTTGTGTGCCTCCCTGCACTCAATGCCCGAAAATGATAGTTGACCTTCATAAAACAGCACCCATTACAGTCTCTGCAGCGACTGAAACAATTTGCACTATGTTGAGAGGGTCAAAGTGCACGTGTCCCGTTTAATGTTTTCATCAGAATGTCATTGTTTTGACCGCCTGTATCCCCTTCAAGTGGCAAACTAAACAAGCCCACAAATAGGCCCCTCCCCCTCTGCTGCCTCTTCCCGCCACAGAGAGCCTTAGCCACGCCCCTTTCTTCCGTCCCCAATGGGACCTTATTTGAGAAAAACTGTGTAAGCGCGTATACATTCTCTTTCTGGATGTATATATTATATTTTGCCATGAATGAATGTGAATACCTTGCGTCATCAGACGATCTCCATCTCTATGGAGACCAGTCACTGTTTGATTTCATAGATAGTCAATTGTGGCCTATATTACAGCATATTAGGCTAATAGTAGCCTATATTTTCTGTCCAATTGAATGCAGATGCTGACATGACGCAGACATTGTTGTCATATTGTGAAGTTGTATTCACTAGATTGTAGAGGCGGTCGGCCATTTAGCGGAGGCACTGCGCCACGCAAAACATCACACAAAATGAGGTATCATTGAGCCGCGTATATAAAAGAATATAGGAGATAGGATCGACAAATAACAAAGGAATCAGATTCGACCATGCAAAATCTAGGCCACCCCTAAGGTCACCTCTAAGCACAAGACATTATATTTTAAACGAAGTCTAGATTCACATTCAAAGTGATCTTGGTACTCATACTGATAACAAGGGTATAACCGGTAGACCCTCTAGAACTGCAATGATGAGTTGAGCTCCATTTTCAAAGAGCAATTCTGTGTTTTACTTTTCACAAGACGGTGATCAGAATCACAATCAGAATCAGAATCAGCTTTATTACCTTCGTTTTTGTGAAATTGTTGCATAACATTGAACATTAAACAGAAAGTAATAATATAGAAATTCAATACAAATGCAAAAAATATATAAGAAATTCCAGAACAAAAATTCTGACCAATGAGGGAGCACTTTGATTTGTTTGTGGTCTATTTTTAAATATTGTTGTAGGAACAATTGACTTTAGGTACGCATGTATTAACAGTCACAAAATGGCTACTGTGTTCAATATCATATAGACATACTAACGTTAACAAAATAAACAATGACAAGATTCAAAATCTATACATTGATCCTGCCAATGATGATAATGACGACAATGGGAAGGCGGCAGCAGGCGAGGACACTGAGAGCAGACACAAATAATTAAAGAAATCAATAACCAAGCATATAATCATGAACACCGTTCCAAATTAGACTTTTTCACAGTTCAGACACAAAACACAAAACACCTCCAGCAGATAATGCAACATTCAATTGTGCTTTTTTTGGATGCATGAATGGAAGAATGCTTTGTAGCAACTTCAGACACACACACACACACCACACACACACACACACACACACACACACACACACACACACACACACACACACACTGAAGTGTAAGTCTCTCTTCCATCTATGAATGGCTGTGATCCCAGCGTGGTTTCACGCGTGGATCGGACACACATTTAGCCTCCTGCGTTTGTTGACGTACAAACCAGACATGCTTAAATTAAACTGTTTTCTCCTCACCTCTCAGTCTCTCTCTCTATTGTCCTCCTTTGAATGCGATAAAAAAAAAGATATGAGTGTGTGTGTGTGTGTGTGTGTGTGTAGGGGTGGGTGGGGTGGGGTTGGGGTGTTTTGGGGGGTGGTAAACATTTATTGAGTATTTCCTTCTGTTGTGGCGGGTTGAAAGAGGCTGCCGATTGATGCCACCGCTGCACAGCCTCACAGATGCCGCGAGACACCGGATGGACAGCAGCAGCACCATCATAATCTATCGTCTATCTGGCGGATAGAAAACTAAAAAAATCTTTACACAGAACCACAATCCTTCCAATTGAAAACAGCACACACTACGTGCACGTGCACACACACACACGTGCAACACATACCATCCAATCCTCTATTGACACACACACTCACATACACATACACACACCACACCGATTCCTCTGTTTGACCGGTCCATTTTCTTCCAGTGAACTCCCGCATTAAAAAAATCGCTCCCCCGGCTCCCCCTCCCCCGTCCCCCGCCCCCCACCCCCCGCCCACACCGCCCCGCCCACACCGCACTCATGAGTGTCTTATGGGCTTGTTATTGTTATTGTTGGTTACGCAGGAAAGAGGACCATAAAAATATCCCTGCCTGCCCGCCGGACGGCACAAATAACAGCCTGTCCACGCGCCAGTCGAGCCGTGTGACGTGACGCCGCAGCCTGTCTGGGCACCTGCCACCCGCCTGGCGGTGGTGGTGGAGATGGCGGTGGTGGTGGTGGGGGTGGGGTGGTGGTGGGGGTGGGGGTCGGCGGCGAGGATGAGGAGCATGATGATGATGATGATGAGAAGGAAAATTAATACATGAACACTTCTTCCCACGCTGACCAGGCCTGCCTGGGACACAGTGCCTGCCCACCACTCACCCCCCCCGACCCACCACCACCACCACCAGCCCACTCTCATGATGATGACACATGGGTGTGTGACGACGGTAGCCAATGGGACGCCGTCGCTGCCGCCGCCCGGGCTACACAGACTGCATGGCGGGGGGGGCGTTGGCAAACCTCCGCGGAAAACACAGAACGCTTCAGGGAGAGGGCCCCCCTATGTGGGTGCAGGGTGGTCGTCATCAGAGACTTCTTCTTCTTTCCTTCCCTTGCTTCTCCTCTCTGTCTCTCTCTCTCCCCCCCCACCCCCTCGGTGTCTCCCGCTACACTACACACTAGCTGTGAGATGGGCATGGCTCCTACGTCAGCCAATAGGAGCAGCAGTATTGTATTGTATTGTATTGTATTGTATTGTGTGCGTCTAAGTGTCTTTTGAGATGGCCGATGGGAGGGATCATGCAACATGATTGCCTCGTACACAGACTGGGCTGAGACACACACACACAGAGCTCACCCAACGAGTGGATGAGCCGACCGGCGGTCCAAGTTAGAACACGGAGAGTGTAGTCAGAGGGTGAAGGGACAAGGCAGCACCGCAGCGGAAATACCAAGTGGAAGGGAAATGTCAGGGCATCTTGGCCAATCGCGGTGAGTGCATCACCGACCGCTGGGCATGAAGTAAGCGGCATTGTTTTGACCGCCTGTATCCCCTTCAAGTGGCAAACTAAACAACCCCACAAATAGGCCCCTCCCCCTCTGCTGCCTCTTCCCGCCACAGAGAGCCTTAGCCACGCCCCTTTCTTCCGTCCCCAATGGGACCTTATTTGAGAAAAACTGTGTAAGCGCGTATACGTTCTCTTTCTGGATGTATATATATTATATTTTGCCATGAATGAATGTGAATACCTTGCGTCATCAGACGATCTCCATCTCTATGGAGACCAGTCACTGTTTGATTTCATAGATAGTCAATTGTGGCCTATATTACAGCATATTAGGCTAATAGTAGCCTATATTTTCTGTCCAATTGAATGCAGATGCTGACATGACGCAGACATTGTTGTCATATTGTGAAGTTGTATTCACTAGATTGTAGAGGCGGTCGGCCATTTAGCGGAGGCACTGCGCCACGCAAAACATCACACAAAATGAGGTATCATTGAGCCGCGTATATAAAAGAATATAGGAGATAGGATCGACAAATAACAAAGGAATCAGATTCGACCATGCAAAATCTAGGCCACCCCTAAGGTCACCTCTAAGCACAAGACATTATATTTTAAACGAAGTCTAGATTCACATTCAAAGTGATCTTGGTACTCATACTGATAACAAGGGTATAACCGGTAGACCCTCTAGAACTGCAATGATGAGTTGAGCTCCATTTTCAAAGAGCAATTCTGTGTTTTACTTTTCACAAGACGGTGATCAGAATCAAAATCAGAATCAGAATCAGCTTTATTACCTTCGTTTTTGTGAAATTGTTGCATAACATTGAACATTAAACAGAAAGTAATAATATAGAAATTCAATACAAATGCAAAAAATATATAAGAAATTCCAGAACAAAAATTCTGACCAATGAGGGAGCACTTTGATTTGTTTGTGGTCTATTTTTAAATATTGTTGTAGGAACAATTGACTTTAGGTACACATGTATTAACAGTCACAAAATGGCTACTGTGTTCAATATCATATAGACATACTAACGTTAACAAAATAAACAATGACAAGATTCAAAATCTATACATTGATCCTGCCAATGATGATAATGACGACAATGGGAAGGCGGCAGCAGGCGAGGACACTGAGAGCAGACACAAATAATTAAAGAAATCAATAACCAAGCATATAATCATGAACACCTTTCCAAATTAGATTTTTTCACAGTTCAGACACAAAACACAAAACACCTCCAGCAGATAATGCAACATTCAATTGTGCTTTTTTTGGATGCATGAATGGAAGAATGCTTTGTAGCAACTTCAGACGACAGCAACACACAGCACACTCATCTACAGTCAGACTACACCACACACCACACCACACCACACACAGCACATACACAACACTGAAGTGTAAGTCTCTGTTCCATCTATGAATGGCTGTGATCCCAGCGTGTTTCACACGTGGATCGGACACACATTTAGCCTCCTGCGTTTGTTGACGTACAAACCAGACATGCTTAAATTAAACTGTTTCTCCTCACCTCTCAGTCCTCTCTCCTATTGTCCTCCTTTGAATCATAAAAAAAAAAGATATGAGTGTGTGTGTGTGTGTGTGTGTGTGTAGGGGGTGGGTGGGGTGGGGTTGGGGTGTTTGGGGGTGGTAAACATTTATTGAGTATTCCCTTCTGTTGTGGCGGGTTGAAAGAGGCTGCCGATTGATGCCACCGCTGCACAGCCTCACAGATGCCGCGAGACACCGGATGGACAGCAGCAGCACCATCATAATCTATCGTCTATCTGGCGGATAGAAAACAAAAAAAACTAAAAAACGCCCAACTCTTTACACAGACACACAATCCTCCATTGAAACACACACACTAACGTGCACGTGCACACACACACACGTGCACACATGCTCACAACACACAAACACACACACACACACATACCCTCAATCCTCTATGACACACACATCACATACACATACACACACACACCCATCCTCTGTTTGACCGGTCCATTTTCTTCCAGTGAACTCCGCATTAAAAAAATCGGCTCCCCCGGCCCCCCCCCCCCCCCCGTCCCCGCCCCCGACCCCCCCACCCCCCCCGCCCACACCGCACTCGTGAGTGTCTTATGGCTGTTATTGTTATTGTTTTACGCAGAAAGAGGACCATAAAATATCCCTGCCTGCCCGCCGGACGGCACAAATAACAGCCTGTCCACGCGCCAGTCGGGCCGTGTGACGTGACGCCGCAGCCTGTCTGGGCACCTGCCACCGCCTGCGCTGGGGTGGAGATGGCGGTGGTGGTGGTGGTGGGTGGTGGTGGGTGGGGGTCGGTCGGCGAGATGAGGAGACAGGATGACAGATGACTGATGATGAGAAGGAAAATTAATACATGAACACTTCTTCCCACGCTGACCAGGCCTGCCTGGGACACAGTGCCTGCCCACCACGTCACCCCCCGACCCCACCACCCCACCACCACCACCACCACCACCAGCCCACTCTCATGATGAGACACATGGGTGTGTGACGACGGTAGCCAATGGGACGCCGTCGCTGCCGCCGCCCGGGCTACACAGACTGCATGGCGGGGGGGGGGCGTTGGCAAAACCTCCGCGGAAAACACAGAACGTCAGGAGAGGGCCCCCCTATGTGGGTTGCAGGGTGGTCGTCGTCAGAGACTTCTTCTTCTTTCCTTCCCTGCTTCTCCTCTATGTCTCTCTCTCTCTCCCCCCACCCCCTCGGTGTCTCCCGCTACACTACACACTAGCTGTGCGTGGAGAGCGGACGTCACAAGGGGATGTACCGGCGATACTTTGGCTATGATGACGCTGGCTTGGCGGGGGTGGAGGGGAGGATTAGTCACGGGCGCAGGTTGCAGACTTGCGTCCTTACTAAGCCTTCACCGTCGTGGTGACTTTCAGACTGGAACAGGCTGCGCCCCGGTTCCGGATATTGGTCAGATGAGATAGATATTTATTAGTCCTTTTGGAAATTCATCATGTGCATCATGTACAGCAATCGGCAAACACACAAACGGACAATTACAACACTGACAACCGCTACAAACACAACAGCACCAACAGCCAACAACAACAACAGAACACCTCAACCAGGTCACAGACCTATACACAATGGCAGCAGCAGTAGCTCAGGAGGTAACTGCTAACTGCTCCTGACATGTTGGTGGTGACCTTGCATGGTTGACACCGCCGTCGGTGTATGAATGGGTGAATGTGAGGCAACTGTCAAGGGATAGAAGAGCGATATAAATGCACCATTGACAACATATCACCAAAGTGCTCCGCATGTTATAAGGTAAGGTGCAGCATCCACAGAGATTCAGTTATTATTTTCCCAATAAAAAACCCTATGGAACAATAAGACATGAAACACGGTGAGCGTTGATGAGCTATAGCAGCTTCAGCTTCATTTGCTTGCACAATAGTTTTGAAATGTGCACAACAACACATGGCCCGTACTGCACAGTAAAGGGCTGACGAAGTAGTGAGAATAAAAAAACAAACATATGCTTAGAGCAAAAAAAAACTACTTAAATGAAATAATGTGTGCTTGTGTGCACCACACAAGCACACATATCATTTCAATGGACTACAGTATGTACCTAAACCGAAGCATGCATCCAGACACGCACACACACACACCACACACACACACACCACCACTCACACACACACACACACACGCTCATGCACACATGCGCACACACGCACATGCACACTCATGCACACACTCGCGCACGCACGCACACACACACCACACACACACACACACACACACACACACGCACGCACACGCACGCACACATGCACACACACACACACACACATACCCAAAACGTTTAGCACAAACTACTCTCTTGCTCATGATCCCAGTCAGCATCAATCTCAAAACTCAACAACAAACCCGTTGCATCCCCCCCAGCGAGGGACACTTGCTGTGGCCACTTAAGTCTGGCGGGGGGGGGGGGGGGGGGGGGGGGGGGGGGCTCGCTTGTTTTGACAAGAAGCAGGAGCAGTTGGGCGCAGCTTAGTGACGTAATCTCTATAATCCATTTGGCATCTAGCGCCGCCGCCGTCCACATTCCCCCACATTCCCCCCGCCGTTATGTCTCTCCCCAACTCCCGAACTGTCTTTAAGTTTTCTCTCGCTTTCTCTCCGTCCTCCATCTTGGGCATCTCTCACTCATGTCTCTCTCTTCTGGTGAAAAGTTCTGGTGAAAGAGGATTTGGTTGCAGCGTTGTAAAAATGTTTGGGCATGCCATCGTAGCATCGTGGTAGATCTGCTAGATCTGCAAGGAGTCACCTTTTACCAAAAAAGCAAGTTAGTTACTTAGTCAGTGAGTTAATTAGTTAGTTAGTGTGCTCCTCGCACGACTCCTCCACAAAGTCTTGGAAGCAACCAAATTTGCTGCAGGATCAGAAGCCATAATTTTCGTCATTCTCCTGCTCGTTGAGAAGAACAGAAGAAGAACAGAGGCTTTGAAGCGGGGGCTCGGCGCAGCTTTGTGTCCAGATTACACTTTAATTTGATCATCTTTTGTGTGTCAAAATTACAGGTTGTGGTGTGGTTATCAAAACCCCGGAATTACATAAAACCGCCGTCGTCCGCGCTCTTTTGCGGCTCCTGACTTGTGTCGTATTGTGATGTGATGGAAGTGATGGACGCGTTTACTTCCGAAACGGGAATCACAAGCTAATCTCCGACAGGACGCTCCATTGACAAAATGTCTTTGAACCGAGTGCGTTATCCAGGTGACAGCTACCGCTCTGACATGACTTACAACATAACGGAATCGGTGACAGATATTGTACGGAATTTGGCCATGACAAACCCAGTCGTATTGAGGAGACATTTGCAAATGTAGCATTGATGTCAATCCACATCCAGCACAATAAACGAATTAGGAAAGCGGTTTAAACATTCAGCTCAGCATTACGTCACGCCATTCGGGCCATTTTCCATTTATAGATACCGTGTGATTATTCGCCAGGCATGGTGCAAGTTGTACTAATCCGTGACGTACTGCCACTGTCATAGGCGATAGACGAAGTGTCCGAGATGCAAAAGCAGCGCAGCTCTGAACAGCAGCTAATGAATAGCCCTGATGCACGGGCAGAAAAGCTGCTAATGTGCCCATCAGCACACCACAGGCCCAGAGACGCTGGAGTCATCTGGAACTAAACACAAAACAGCCTCTGAAATAGATCCACCCCCTAATCCACTGGAGTCAACACATGATGAGAGAAGAAGGAGGAGGCAGAGGGTGTAAATTTAGAGAGCCAGTGTGTGTGGAACAGATAGGGTATTGCTGTTACGGCGTCGCAGTTTTGTCTTCCTTGCCAGTCGAAAGAAAACAACATTTTTCCGTTTGAAGGCAAGGCCAACTCAATCAGTGTACTTACAGATGTTGGAATCTGACTCATTCACCATCCAATTAAAATGTTAAATACAATACACGTTGCCAAATGTAAGAGGAAGAAGCCATACTCTGCATGCATCCAATTCCCTTAAAAAAAAACAGACAGGATTACCTTACAACGACATGTTTTCTAATTCAGATTACTGTCCAGTTGTGGACAAATTGAAGGTAAGGGACACTTAGGATTGTGTCATGGGCTCAGTGGGTATGCTAGGGTGAACTAACAACAGAAAAGCACTGGGTTTGATTCCCCATACGCATTCTCACATGTGATGAAGTCGCTGGAGAGGCGAGTCCTGAAGCACATCCGTGCATTAGTCGAACCATCACTGGACCCTCTGCAGTTCGCCTACCAGCCCCGTATTGGAGTGGAAGACGCCATCATCTACCTGCTGCACTTATTCTCACCTGGAGGAGGCAGGCAGCGTTGTGAGAGTCACATTCTTCGACTTCTCGAGCGCTTTCAACACCATAAAGCCTGCCCTGCTTGGGACTAAGCTACTGGACATGCAGGTGGACGCTCCACTAGTGGCCTGGATTACCAACTGCCTCACTGGTTGGCCACAGTATGTGAGGCTGCAGAGCAACATGTCGGACACCATAGTGAGCAACACGGGAGCACCTCAGGGGACAGTCCTGTCTCCCTTCCTGTTCACACTCTACACCTCAGACTTCAGATACAGCTCACAGTCCTGCCACCTGCAGAGGTTTTCGGACGACTCTGCCATTGTAGGCTGTATCAGAAAGGGGCAGGAGTCTGAGTACAGGAGTGTGGTGGACTAAGGAGTTGGTGGTGGATTTCAGGAAGCAACCGACTCACCCGAAACCGGTCAGCATCAGGGGGACTGAGGTGGACATTGTCGACGAATATAAATACCTGGGTCTTCACATAGACAATAAAATGGGGACTGGACTAAAAACACAGAGGCCCTGTAGAAGAAAGGTCAGAGTCGCCTGTATTTGCTACGGAGACTCAGATCTTTCAACGTCTGCAGGACCGTGCTGCAGATGTTCTATCACTCTGTGGTGGCCAGCGAAACAGACTGAATACCTTATCTTGCCTATACAATTTTATATTTCACCGATATCTTTATTCTACTAGGACTGTACATTTGTAAATCTGTTAGTTTATTTGTATTATTCTGTTTATTTCTCTTTTGTTTTGCTGTATTGCTATGCAACCTGGCACAAGAATTTCCTTCGGGATTAATAAAGTTCTATCTTATCTTATCTTATCTTATCTTATTCAGGCATTTGGTTGGTTTCAAGACAAGGGGTCCCCAGCAGAATGGCCATTAAATCGTGGCGGGGGTGGGAGGCCAGTGGTCACAAATCGAACGGCGTGCTCCTAATTTGATCCTCATAAGTGGGTCACAATGTTGGGTGAAAACTCTGTTGTCCGGGAAGTCGGGGGAAAACGACAGGAAAGACGCCAGACCTCACAACACAGACATTATTTCCTGCAGTTACAGACCGACATGTGGAACTTTCACTTTGCACTTTTTCTTTTTTGATACGCTGATAAACACGCCGCCCTTTACTTCCGCTGGTCTTCTTTGAAATAGTTGCTATGGTTACACCCAGAGGAGTCCCCTTTATGTGTTAGTATTACAGTTTCCATTGAAGGTTAACTGAGAGTGCGGTTACTTTGCTCTTCAGAAAAGAAAACACAAATTGAAAGCCATGGTTGATAAGTGCAAATAAACTAAATCCAATTTAACAATGAGGAAAAAACGAAAGTACTCCAGCAATAGATTTTGTGATAGAATTCTGAATTCTGGCTTATTTTCAACCTCATGTCAACAAAAATGACAACTACAATGAGATGTACAGGAAGGCACACATTACAACAAATTAGTAGTATTTTACAAGCTGTTTCATTGGCATCATTTGCACTAGATAATAGACGATATCATGGTTAATACATTCTATCTATTAATACATGACATCACACACACACACACACACACACACACACACACACACACAAACAACCAGAATGCACAGAGGAGCGCTAACCATAGGAAGCCACATCCGCCGCGCGCATCGCGCGTGGATCTCGTTTCATTCCGTGTCATTAAGGTTAGCTTGCGCGATGTGTCATAAATAGACGTGCTAACTGCCTCCGTGTGTGTGTGTGGTTGTGTGTGTGGGGGGTGTTGTGTGTGTGTGTGTGTGTGTGTGTGTGTGTGTGTGGGTGGGTGGGGGAGGGGGGGGGGTGCCCACTATGTGTTGTGGGGGCAGTAGGCAAGGGGCTGGGTAGGTTGAGAGCGAGGAGGAGGGTGTGTGTGTGTGGTTGTGTGTGTGTGGGGGGTGGTGTGTGTGTGTGTGTGTGTGTGTGTGTGTGTGTGTGTGTGTGTGTGTGTGTGTGTGTGTGTGTGTGTGTGTGGTGTGGGGGGGGGGGGGTGGTAGGGTGGGGGGTGGGAGAGAGATGAGATGAGGTGAGGAGACACCGGAGTTGAGGGGCGAGCAGCCGGGTCACGATGGTTCACCCGTGCGGGGTTCAGCCTGATCTGGTTCAGACACACACTCAGGCCAACCCAAGTTCATCTCCAGTTCTGTGCTTTGTCGTTGTTGGGACGAACGTCACTCTGGGAGGTTACAAAGGAAAAGATGATGGGCAGATGATAGATGATAGCAAATAGGAAAATCACAAGTGAAAATAACAATTTCAAATGGAAACGTGTGACTAAAAAGCAGCAGAAAGTACTGAATCACATTCTGTTTGTTCGCAGTAGATTCGTAGAACACATTCTTTCTGTTTGTGACATTATGGCACTCTTCTTCCATAAAGTACACAAAGACTGCGTTTGTGTGTGTGTGTGTGTGTGTGTGTGTGTGTGTGTGTGTGTGTGTGTGTGTGTGTGTGTGTTGTGTGTGTGTGTGTGTCTGTGTGTGGTGTTGGTGGGATGGGGGGGCGGGGGGGTTAGCACAGGATACGGGCTAAGGGGAAGAGATAGAAGGCGGAGCAATTTCCAGATCCTGCCGCAATCTGTGTGGAGGATTTAAAGTAGTGTGGAGCAGCCCTCCACTTCGATGGAGCTGCTGAGAGAGAGAGAGAGAGAGAGAGAGAGAGAGAGAGAGAGGAGAGAGAGAGAGAGAGAGAGAGAGGGAGAGAGAGAGAGAGAGAGAGAGAGAGAGAGAGAGAGGGGGAGAGAGAGAGCGTGGGCGGGAGAGGCTTCCACGCGTGGTAGAGAACACAGTTCCTGCAGTGTGTGGATGGAATCTTGTAACGGCGTCATCTTAATCGATGACATCACGCACTCGCTGACCAATGAAGCCCCTGCATCCGTGGTGCATCTCCGTCTCCGTGTGACCAAATAGGGTCACCGTAGCAACACGCCCACCCAGGCAATCCCTTGCCCTCCACCACCCCCTCCAACACACACACACACACACACACACACACACACACACACACACACACACACACACACACACACACACACAAACCCACACCGCAGGAAGTGGTTCATGCTGTCTTTTGTTTTCTTTCTGGTCATCACCAACAATACCAACAAAACAAAAACGCACACAAAAAAATAGATGTACTGTGTGTGTGATATTGCACTACCATCGTCATATCCGAGAGGACATTTCTGGTTATACAAGTTGGTCTCGAAATATCACACCACATTTAGCCGGGATTTTTTTGGGTGTCATTGATTTCATTTGCGATGTTTGGGATCACAATGGGGATGAGGTTTGTCATGGAGAAACTCTTAAGAGCTCTTATGGGTAAAAAATTTTTTTTTATTATAAAGCTCCTGGTGGACAACATCCTAACACCAAAGGGGGTAAATCCATTAAATACGACTACTAGGATGTTACTCATGTCTGTGTTGCTAAGCCAACGGGCACGCTTGGAGGGAAAACATTTTTTAGAGGTAAAAATATGACTTGATGACGAGAATCGCCAGCAGGAGAGCTCTCTGGTGTGGAAGAAGTAGGTGTTTCGAAAAGTACGTCATCTTTACGTACTTTTCG
This sequence comes from Coryphaenoides rupestris, assembly GCA_002895965.2. Taxonomy (NCBI): domain Eukaryota; kingdom Metazoa; phylum Chordata; class Actinopteri; order Gadiformes; family Macrouridae; genus Coryphaenoides; species Coryphaenoides rupestris. The sequence continues at coordinate 362,422 of PIJE02000186.1, forward strand.
TGTTTAACCCGGCATGTTTAACCCTATAGACTATAGAAAACACGAAACAGGACCTATAGGACAGAGGTTTACAGTACCTACAGGACAGATGTTTACCGAACCTATTGGACAGAGGTTTACAGGACCTATTGGACAGAGATTTCTACTGGACCTATAAGACAGAGGTTTACTGGAGATTTAGGACAGAGGTTTACAGGACCAATAGGACAGAGGTTTACCGGACCTATAGGGCTGAGGTTTACAGGACCTATAAGATAGAGGTTCACAGGACCTAGAGGAGGTTTAGGACAGAGGTTTCCTCCTTACAGGACCAATAGGACAGAGGTTTACCGGACCTATAGGGCTGAGGTTTACAGGACCTATAAGATAGAGGTTCACAGGACCTAGAGGAGGTTTAGGACAGAGGTTTCCTCCTTCCGTAAGTCAAATGTGAGGAAGATTTCACGTCATCGCTTTAATCTTTGTAGAAGCGGTGAGATTGGGGAAAGAGTTAGACAAATTCATGTCATGTTGGACTCCCATGTAATTTCCCTTCTTGACAACTATGGCATTGTAGGCATGTATGTGAAAAGCTCAAATCAAATGGCAATAGAGTGTCCCCATATAAAAAGACGCCCATCCTTGGGAAACACATGTGTTTGGTGTCTGGTTTAAGCAGCCTCACCTGGCCCGAGTCAGGCTGATCAGAGTCTGGCCAATCAAGGCACACAGGATAAACCAGCCACCAGCCATCTAAGTTCTGAACAGCAGACTGGAGTGAGAACAGCAGAGGAGGGGTTAGTGATCACAGGAGTCCCCCGGGCGTAATATTAATAAGACCACCGGAGGCATCCTCAATCAGTCTGTCAGATCATTAGCCTCACTGTGAAGCCTGCAGGGAAGCCTTGTGTCTGGGACTCTGCTGCAAACTCAATTAATGGCAATTACAAAGGCAACCACACACACACACACACACACACACACACACAAATACACACACAAATACACACATAGCCCCCCTTCACACGTACACACACAACCCCCCTTTCACATTCATACAAGTGTGTGTGTGTGTGTGTGTGTGTGTGTGTACCCCTTTACACACACACACACACACACACACACACACACACACACACACACACACACACACACACACACACCCCTTCACATACATACATACAATCATTCACACACACACACACACACACACACACACACACACACACACACACACACACACACACACCGGTACTAACACAGTCCTCTCCTGCACGTTTAATGTGACAGCGACTCCCCCCTCCCTCCAGGAAATGTCAGCACGCCACGTGATCAAAGCTGGTGAAGCTTTATCGATAAGGGAAAGCACCCGGAGGACAGCAGCTTCTGTCACCGTCTTCCAAGCGTTTCCATCATGGCCGAGGTCAAACGAGAGAAGAAAAAAAGTTGAGTCGGAAACGGCAACGACTTCTTGAAAGACTTTTATCCTCAGTGAAGGTGGGAGCGTGTTGTGGTTCACTGGGCTTCTGTATGACTTTAGATACACACACGCACACACACACACATTTGTGACTACCCTTGTGAAATCAACTGTGTGAGTGTGTGAGTGGGTGATTTTCTTTTTTTTTTGTATGAATCCTTTATCCATCTAGCCGGTTGACCAATCAGCCTCATGGGCGGGACGAACCCCACGGTCAAACTGTTGTCAACGGCTCTGATTGCCATTTCCTAATGATTTGATGATTTCATGACAAATAGTAAAAAACATTTTACACAAATCCACCCAGAATAGACACCGGGTCTGTCTGGTAGAATTACCTTCACGGGCTTTCTTTCACGTTTGGGCTGATGAATAATAATCCTGAATTTGATATTTCCTCCCTTGATTAACAGATGTACATAGACGCCATGTCCTCTTAATATCGCCCAACATCCTGGTTTGTTTTTACTTTGCTCCACTTTTAAATCCCTTGCAAAACCAGTATGTTGGCATGGCTACATATCGTTGGTCAATTCTACCCCCTCCCCCCATGGAAATACATTATGGTGGAGGCAGTATCAGATTGAAGATGGAAATGGATTACGTAAATGGACTATGTTTACATGCACACAATTTTTCCACTGTTAATCAGAATATGGCTATATTCCGAATTTGATAAGGGTCATGGAAACAGCATATTCTGTTTGGATATTCCAAATTAGACCTTATTCCGAAAGTAGCATTTTCCTTTTAAGACATGTGGGATTTGCCAATATTATTCGGGTTGAGGAGCATTATTTAGACATGTATACAGTGCATTTGGTATATGCGTCAAATATAAAATATATGTATAAAAATCCTTGCCGTAGGACTACATCATGGTGCATGTTATGTCGATCGGACTATGCACAGCTGCATGTAAACGGGAATATTAGTGGAATATTCACTTTCACCATAGCTTAGTAATATTGTGTGCGTGTAAACACAGTCAATGTGGAGTATGAGTGGTTGGTTTAAGCAGCCTCACCTGACCCACTTAAGAGTCTGGAGTTGGGGGAGGCTGCACACCTGTGGTGCGTTCACTAATCCGTGCACACAGGTTAAACCAGCATGCTAGCTGTTACCACCTGCTCTGTCATTTCATCCACAAACGTCTACAGTAAACCGGTTTACCATCAACTGTCTATTGTTCTATTCGTCGGAGGAGCCCCAGAAAAGCCTGGAGTAGTGAGCATTGGAGTAGGTGAGTGAGTGAGAGCACGGGTGAGGGGAGGACCCAGTGCCTGAGGACAGAAGCCGAGAGATGCCTACACAGTGTGAGGTGACTCAGCCATGGGCTCCATGAGGCAATGACACACACAAACACACACACACACACGCGCGCACACACACACACACACAAACACACACACACGCGCGCACACACACACACACACACACACACACACACACACACACACACACACACACACACAGTCACACACGCTGATGTCAAGTCGGTGTTGCCTAACAAAGCACCATGGTCTTTACAGGTGGCGGGGAGTAGGAGGTAGGTTCATGCATTTCACGTCTTCAGCGGCAAAAACACACCGTCTCTCCGGAAACTACCGTCGGGGACCTGGGCCCGTCTTGTGTTGTGCAGAAGAACGGCATGGGCGGGGGGCGGGGCGGGGGGTGGGGGGTGGGAGGGGCCTGTAGGCTTTTTAGGGAAACCGGTTGTGGTGGTGACGCTTGCCAGGTGAGAACCCAGCAACGTGTGAGCCAAATGAGCAACAGGAAAATCCTTGCCGTTGCCATACCAACAAAACGTCAGACACCTTCGGATGGCGTCACCGCGCTACCCTCAGCAGACCACGTCTTTGAAACATTCCGGAAACATTCTGCAGCTTCACCTGCGTCACTTTAGTGGAGTGCTGCGCTTGAGAAGCATCAGGACCCAATCCCCGTCACCCCATCCCGCTGTGTGTTATTCATTAGCACTCTGCGGCGGTGTGTGTGTCCAGACACCGCAGTCTCAGGTGGGCCGTGGGTGGACGAGAAGCCCCCTTGACCCTCGAGGGGGGGGGGGGGGGGACACGCTTGTGATGCGTTGATTACAGCCCCTGATGCTCAACTCTCGTGGTCTGATCGTCTAGACTGAGGGCGTTGGACATGCTAGCGTGTGCAGTCTTTAGACATTGCATCAAAACATTAGATTTGTAGCCTATAGGAGGGAATGTAAATAGAGAAATGAATGTCTATTTATATCGTGAAATTGAAAATAGATGTGTGTTTGGCTGGATTTTCCCAGTTCCATGTCGGAGAACATTAATATACAATATATGTATATACTGTATATATTGTATTAAGGCATTATTAGAGATCCTTCACCTGAACGACAGGACATACATTAAAACCATAGCATCTCAAATCAAACTGAAATGTGATGAGTGCTGTAGTGTAAAATGGGGTAAAATATGTTGAATAAAACAACATAGTTTAAGAGTAAAGACTGGAGCAGGCAAAACATGTTGTGTTGGTATAGCAAACCACTTTGTTGCATCAGCACATTATGAGCACAAGCAGGCATTAGCCAGACTGAGCATCAAGCAGATAACCTCTGCTTTCCATTAGAAAGCTAATGTGATTCAGTTTGTACTCAACAGTACAGTATCCATTCCAACCTCAATTCAACTCAGGATGTATTCATACAAACACATTTTTTTAAAAGTGCTCACATGACCTGCAACAACGAGACAAAACACGCTAACATTAAATACTCTGAGTTTTATTATTCATTTTATTATTTATTTATTCATATTGGTATACAGGTTACGCTCACTGCATTCTTGAGAAATATTAAAGTTTGATAGACTTAAATTAAACCTAAACCTAATCATCCAGCCAAAATGGACACAGTCTGCTCCCACTGACTGCCATTATACATTTGTTTAAAGGTACTTTAAGTAAGAATCAGTGCATTCTGTGCTCCGTGGTTTGAGACAATAACAACCAGAAACTAATGTTAGTTCTAGCAGGTGGGAGCAGGTTGTGGTTGTGGCTCACACTGCTAGTGCACTAACTATATCAACAATATGCCTCATAGGTTTGATTCCCACCCGTGTGTGGTGGGATTTTCGAACTTTTAACAAATGGGGTGACTAGCACCAAAAATGTGGGGCCCCATGAGTCTTTCCATGGTGTGGCACCACAGACAGGTTACCACGTATCCTGGTGACGATACCGGCTGGTTACACTTCATGGACCGGCTGTGCTCATTGCTGCAAGCAGCTGAGCCTATAGCGGCTGGTTGGTTCTAAAACCTCAGCTAGCCGGTGTATTCAACACTGCCTGTGTAAATGTTTCCTCACAGCCGAGCTGGAGCCGCCCACCTATCACCTGCACACATGCACATCATCAGAGGAAGAGCGTTTAGGCAGTTTAGACTTTACACAGAGAGAATGTGATGTGTTTGATCAGAACATAACCAGGCAATGCAGAGAGACAGTAATCATGACAGCAGAGGGCTGTTCTGCTCATCAGTCGGAGAGCCATTCAAGATAAAAACACATGAAAGTAAACCAGCCGCGGCCGAGCTTCCATTGAAGGAACAGAACAAAAGCCTGGAACAGGGCGCTCCATCACGCCATTGTTTCTTCAAGGACTTTTCTTGTGAATGAATTAATTCCGCAGCTAGTTCCTCTTAGGCCTCAGACCGATGCCTCACTGTAAGTAACTGTTAATGACGCAATGAAATGGAAAATGCATTATTTTCTCTTTCACCTTTTCGCTTGGCAGCCACCACACCAGTATTGGAACACAGGCCATTCATTACTGAGCCCTGCCTTCTGTGTTAACAGAGTTGTGAAGTATGTGTTGTTGTTTGCTCAGAAGGGTCGCCTGTCTAGCGTTCAGGAAACAGACTGTCCCAGAATTCCCTTGTGTGGAGTGTGTGTGTGTGTGTTTGGAGGCTGGTTTAAGCAGCCTCAACTGGCCCGAGTCAGGCTGATTAGACTCTGGGGCGACACACTTGGTGTATAGACGAATCAGTGCACACAGGTTTAACCAGCCATCACCACACACACTTGTTACCACCTACTCTGGCTTCATCTACAAACTTCTACAATATACCGGCTTAGTCAACATTCAACTGCCTGCGTCCTTTGGAGGAGCCAAGCAGAAGCCACTTCAGGTGGTGTGTAGTGTGGGACTTTGTTATTAATACTCGACTGAGTGTTGAATCTTGCTCTCTTGCAATGTTATCCTTCATGAATTTCAGCAGAGAAATGACACCAGTTAACCAGTTGACTGGACAAGTTGACATTCTGAATTTAAGGCCCTTTGCCTGCAGTAGTCAGTTAATTAGAATGATATAGTAATGTCATGGTTGAAAGGAACACAGCACAGAAATTACAATACTACTATTACGACTTTTAATAATACAAATTACTACTTAGAATAATAATTACTACTTAGAATAATACTAATACTCATACTAATAACAACAACAACAATAATAATAATAATAATAATAATAATAATAATATAAACAATAGCTACAATGTATTTTCATTCATTGTTATTATTAACAATTCTAAAATAAATAAATAAATAAATAACAATACAATAATAAGACACATAACAAGATATGATGTAATATCAGAAATAGAAATAAGAACAATTATTCTTAAATGTAATATTATTGACCA
>PIJE02000186.1:371068-391587 GCA_002895965.2 Coryphaenoides rupestris
AAACAAACTGACCCTTTAGCCTAGCCCAGAGTGAGCGAGTGTAAGCAAGTGAGTGAGCATGAGAGTAAGTCAGTGAATGAGTGAGCATCGGAGTGAGTGGGTGAGAGGGTAAGTGAGAGAGAGAAAAAGAGAGTGAGCATTAGAGTGAACGAGCATTAGAGTGAGTGGGAATTGGAGTGAGAGTGAGTGAGAGCACGGGTGAGGGAGGACCCTCCGTCTGTAGACACAAGCCAAGAGATGCCTACACGGCGTGAGGTGACTCAGCCATGGGCTCCTCATAAGGCAATGACACACACACACACACACACACACACACACACACACACACACACACACACACACACACACACACACACACACACACACACACACACACACACACAGTTATGCACACGCTTATCTAATGAAGCATCATCGGCTTGACAACTGGCGGGGAGTAGGAGGTAGGTTCATGCAACGTTGTCAGCGGCAACACCGTCTCTACCAAAAACTACTGATGTGGACCGGGGCACATCTTGTTTTCTCGTGTGTGTCATGATCAGGTGGGCGTCGCCAGCTTTTTAGGAAACACCGGTTATGGTGTGACGCTCGCCAGGTGAGAGGCTGCAATGTGTGTTCTAGACAGCCGACAGGATCTCCTTGCGTTGCCATGCCAACAACACGTCGGACACCTCCTCTCGCTCTCTTGCTCCTCTCGGACGCAAAAGCATTTCTTTGAAACCACCAGAAAATACTGCACATTCATCTGTGTCACTTCATTAAAATGCTAAATGGTTGAGAAAACCCATCTGAAGTGGTTGCCTTGGCGACTGGAAACAGTACGAGAGAAAATGTGATCATTTCAGATTTGACACAGATGATGTTGGTCTGAAACCTTTTGGAAAGGGGTTCAATTAAATATTGAAAACACCAGGATTAAAGGTTTTCCTGACCTCCCCACAACCCCTCACCTGATGCCAGTCGTCATCGGAAACGGGCTGGCACTTTCAAGAAAGACTTGGCAGGTGATGAATCATCTGTCTATGGACCATTGTTGTGTCCGAACAGTTGCTTATCCCTGTGACCATTGTAAATAGATTGCATTTATAAAGCGCTTTACGGTATTGCCTCACATTCACCCAGAGACGGCGGTGTCAACCATGCAAGGTAACAACCAACACGTCAGGAGCAGTTAGGGTTAGGTGGTCGACACTGAGCTAGGCGGAGCCCGGGGATCGAACCAGGAACCTTCCGGTTTCCGGACAACCGCGCTTACCTCCTGCGCTACTGCCGCCTGTGAGTACGCGAATACATTGTGAGTACGCAAGCCGCATTCGTGCAAGATTGAAGATGAGTTTACGGAAAAGCCGCAGATTGGACGCAAACGGATCACAACCCGTGTTGTTATGCAGTCCATGGGTGTAATGAAAACTCCGAAGCGCTCTGCGTTGGGTCTGTAGCTCTCCCTCTCCCCTGCTCTATCTCTCTCGCCCATCCATCCGCCTGTTTATCAACACACTTCAGTCCCACAATGTGCACTACTTCAGCTGATGGAGAAACTCTGCAACGTCAGCCGCGGCCAGGCACCGCTGCCTACCTGACACAGCAGGGCAACATCGATCACGTCATATTGCCACAACAACGTCCTGCTGTGCACACAAGTGACACAGAAACGAGAAGTGCATGGGAGAGGTCGAGTCGAGCCAAAACACAGATGCTTCGACTGCGGGGAGGAAGAGGTTCTTTTTCCTTTTCTGGGACTCTCCTTCTTGGCCACCCATGTGCAAGGTCCAACATCCGGAGGCACAGTGACCTTCGAGGGCCGATAATCGTATCTGATATTCATCATTTTTCCGATGATTGAAATCGTTATTTTGTATGATCTGATTGCCGATTAAATGAAAAAAAATGTAAATACGCTCCTTGCAGGCGGACACGGTCATTTATACTATAAATGGCCGTGTCGAGCCAAAACACTGCAGACCGGTTGGCTTTTGTCGCGTTATTTTGGCTGCGCCGCCAATCGCCAATCGTAGCGAATGGGCGTGTCGAGACAAACACTGCAGACCGATTGGCGACCTCTTTCCCACGTGTCTCCCACAAATACGGAGGACAGATTGGCTATTTTGTACCCGTGATGTATAGCCAATCAATAATGCTGCCGGCGGGACATTGAGCCAGAGAGAGGCGAACTGCATCAGAGCCGCCTGCAAGGAGGCGGCATTCTGAAATTTTTTTCATTAATCAAGGCACATGCAGCATCATATCAAACAACGATTCCATAATCGGAAAAAATTCATGAACTACTCAGATTCGACTTATCCCCCTAATTAACATGAATAATCGGTATCCGGTATCGGCCCAGAAAAAACCATATCGGTCGACCCCTACAACATACATTAACTAACTACTGCATGCCCCAGAGTGCGCAGGAACAATCTAGCACACTCTGGGATGCGACATTATTGTGGAGTGTGTGTGGTTGGTGGCTGGTTTAAGCCGCCTCAGCCAATCAAGGCACACAGGATAAACCAGCCATCACCACACACACACACACATACATACACACACACTGACATTTCAGGCATTTACCGCCTGCTCTGCCTACAAACATGACCAACTCTACAGTAACTACCTGTGTCCAGAGGCCTGTCCTACGTAGCAGGATTTGAGGTTAGCGTAGTAACTTCAGGTTTAACCCGGGGTTTTCAGTGTCACAACGGTGGTTCACTTTTTAACAAGGTTCATCGCCATGGACACTTATGCTGAACACATAACCTGCTCTGGAGTTAGTTAGAGATAACAACAGATCAAAGCTCCGCCTACTAAACAATCAAATGTCGTCACCATTCCAAGAAGATCCGGTCGACCTTGGTGTGCAAATAGTGAGAGGATATATTAGGAAGACCAAAAAAACCCTTTGGCTTTCCCTGCTGGGTACTATCTATATAAAAGTTATAGATCATCAGCAGAAGGAATGGCTACGCTATGTTTTCTTCTTGATGTTAAACAATGCGACACATCAAGGTTTGAATTATGTTTTTATATATAATCTTCATTTTCTCCTAAGACCGCTTAACACTGTCGGATTGCGGCTGAAAGAATAAGGCTGAAATTGTCTTATACACCATAAGAAACATCTCAGCAACATTAATTTAATGGAATACGCAATTGCGATTATAGTTAGATCTAGCCTACTGATTCCTTAATGATGGAGCAGTGATATAGATAAGCCTATTCACTTAATAAAAAAATTTTGGCCAGATTTCCTTCCTGCCTTTGGCACCAGCAACCAAGTTGCTTTTAGCCTGGATACATTTTTTTTAAATTCTGAATATTTGTTTAATATTCTAGTTTGCCCATCTTGGGTAAAATATACAGCTCTGGTAGGCTTGCACATGTTGGTGATGGTGTAAACACAGCCCCCTTTTTCCATGTGAACGCACTCAAAGCTAAATTGGGGAAAACCTGGGTTGACTTAACGAGTTGATCACCACCGCTGTGACACCGCTTACGCGTGATTGCCGTTGTTAGGTTTAACAAACAGTTATCCTGGGTACATTGATTTGCTTCATAGGCCAGGCCTCAGGCTGTCGGATGAGGAGAGCCCGAAAAGCCACTTATGCCCCTTTTCCACCGTCACGGTACGGCGCGACCTGACCTGACTTTTAAAAATGAGCTCACCAAAAAAAACCACGCCATGGTCGGTCGAGGAGGTCCAGACGTTCCTCTCTTTGGTGGCCGAAGAGAGGATACAGCGGGAGCTCGACGGCACAACCCGGAACGAAAAAGTATTTAAAGAAGTCGCCCAGCTGATGGCCAATCATGGGTACCACCGTACCCTCCAGCAATGCCGGGATAAGCGCAAAAAATGAAGAGCGATTACCGGGCCATAAAAGACCACAACGGTCGAAGTGGGGCAAATCGCCGGGCCTGGAGATGGTTCGATCAAATGGAATATATTTCAAGAGAGAGAGAAATGTTGTTTGTAATTCAAAAATAAATACCTCGAGTTAATAAAAAAATAAATAAGTGCTCTTTGGCAAGCAGAACGACGTATCAAGGGTTTGAACTTCCTACGGTGGGTCTGAGGACGAGGAACTTTGGCAGAAGGTTGTAGCTAAGCTTGTTTGTCCTGAAAGGGGAACCTGACCAGTGCAAAACAAGTTATTTTTTGTTATTTTATTTTTTATCATCCTTTTTGGAATGGCAGGCACAGACTCTAAATGTTGTTGTTGTTTGTACTTGTTGCTTTTGGTTGTTTACTAAATGCATTCTTGAGGGTTGTATTCTTGAGGCATGATGGATGGAACAACTTGGCGATTGGAGGTTTATTACTTAATATTGTGATGGTGGTTCTTAAGGAAATTGAGGTTTTTATCAAACTCTGACTGATGTCAGTTAAAAAATGATAACGCAAGAAAAAAAATAAAACTGTTGAACCATCATTTGTAGTTTTCTCGTATATACCTTCTGTGAATTTGTTGTGTGATCGGAGATATATTGTTACTTCTGATAAAAAGGTCAGGTCGTATTCGTATTGACGATATAGGAAGAGCAAACATTTAGCCAGCAAAATGTAACATCTGACAGCCAACGCACTTCTTTCATGTTTTATCAAACATGTGAAGAACACGGATTACAGCCAAGGCTTAATAATGAGCTGTTCTGTAGGGAGGATCATGGTTCAGCTATTGACTCCTCGTGTTTGTCATGGAGTTGAAGTTTCATCAAGTTTCTGTTTTTTTTTATTACTGTGATAATGTGTTTTTTCTTGTTGGAAACTGTACTTTTAGTTGTCTCTAGTGTATCTTGTTAAGCACTGCTTGAACCCCCGCATCTGTGTGATAATAATAAAGCTTTGATGTCCTTAAGAAATGGTCTGTTCTGGTTTCTATATGCATTGTCATACTAAATACATACTGTAAACTGGTTTGGGTTTATGTTAAAGCATTTTATTTGTTTTGTTGTTGTTGTTCTGGTCTTCCGGTTTTGTGCGTGGCTTGGCGCGGTGTAAATGACGTCACGGCAGTTCGCGCAGCCGTGTTATGACGACCCCGCCCACGTCGAGGAGGTACTATATGGTACTCAGTTGTAATGGAAACAGACCCGAAAAGTACCATGCCGTGCCGTGCCGTGCCGTACCGCGCCGTACCGTGACGGTGGAAAAGGGGCATTAGGTGTCTTATTCTGGTAGGGTGAGACTGCCACACATGTATTTGTATTGATTATCCCAAAGTCCCTAATAGTTACAAAATTGTAATCCATGAAGCCATGTTTTTAGAGATTCCGGAGCGCCCAAAAAAATGCCGCCCCCATGCATTGAACAGATAGTGTATTGTGCTGCAGCCATAGCAACCTTTTCCATGACACGTTGTACTTACTGACCCAGTTGTATAATGTAGGCTATGCGGTATATGTGCTGAGGTTAATAGCGTCGGTGTGTATTTGATTTATTTGTGTCAGCGGGCCAACACACGCTCTCTCACCCTCTCACAGGCTGCTGACTAACAAGCTTTGGAATCAGAATCAGAATCAGAATCTTTATCGCCTTAGTTTTTGCAAACAAGGTATGCGTTTTTGTGGAATTGCTGCATAACATTGAACATTAAACAGAAAGTAGAAATTCAAAAAAAATATTCTCTCTGGTTCATTAAATGCATAAATTGGGGGGTGGGGGGAACTTACCTATAGAACAAGTGTGAGATATAATTAGAGATTGTGAGGGCCTGATCCCTGATCCATGCCCCACATGGCTGCAGAGGCACGGTGTGGTACTGCAGGGGCGGTACTATTGCGGACGCATCCGACCCCAACCAGGGCCACTCGTTACCTCTGCCCAGGTGTGGCAGATTAAGAACTCACCAAGAGCTGTAGAACGGCCAGGCAGACTGGCTTGGGCGACAGGACAGTGGAGACCAGGACGGTCCACTGGGCCAGTCTCGGGCTAAGCGGTCTCTGGCCACCCTGTTGGAACACTTAAACTTTATTATGGACTTTTATTATGGAGTGGCCAATCTTGGCCTTGTTTGTGGATAAAAAGAAGAGGATATACTGTAAGTTGCCTTCGGTTCCCCTCCCCTTTCCCCACACCCTTTAAATAAATACCAAAGTTTGTTACTCTGCAACCCTGGTCTCTACTTTATTCCAATTGGTCCACCCACAACAGTGTAGTGACTACACTCTCGCTAGGCCATGCTGCCACAATATATCAAACAGGAATGAAGACACGACTGCAGTTGGGGCAGTATATGTACTCATAATAATAATAATAATAATAATAATAATAATAATAACAATAACCCATAGTTCTCAACATGCAGCTACACACTACAGTGCTACAGAGCTCATGGCCCGGGCCAATACCCAGGCATAACCAAGAGACTGCGGCAGAGACAAGTTGGTGATTACGGAATATATGTTGTGACATCCATAGAGGGTTTCTGAGTAAGCAAACGCTGAAAGTTATATAAAACTACGAATGAGACTCAGACTCTCAACAATAAGATGAATACATAGTTCATACAGGAATAACATGACACAAAGATTACATATTCTTGGCGTATAACAAACTGCAAAACAATTCTCAGTTTGTGCTTAACGTATGCTAGGATCAACTGAAACCAATTGATTTTACACACAGACGCCACCAAATCACATGTCATAATAGATCAATTCTCCAAATGGGTGGAAGCATTTCCATGTGTAAAAGACGAGTAAAAGACAGTGCATTCATACCAATGCACTTTGTATGATGTAAAGTGCATCTATGGTGATGAGTCTCTATGCCCTCATGATCAACCCAAACACCACTCAAACCAAGGAAGGTTGGGGGATGCCCGATAGGACTGGTTGGCCATATTGGACAGTATCATTGTGGTCACAAGGACTGCTGTCCTAACCACTGACCAACACCAATGGATCCATAGCAGCTCTCTAAAGAGACTACCACCACAGAGCTAAGAGAGAGCTCAACCATGAGCTTACCTGAGAGCTCCAACCATGAGCTAACCTGAGAGCTCCAACCATGAACTTACTTGAGAGCTCCAACCATGAGCTTACCTGAGAGCTCCAACCATGAGCTTACCTGAGAGCTCCAACCATGAGCTTACCTGAACCATGAACTTACTTGAGAGCTCCCCATGAGCTCCTGCCGGTGGGCCCGGGGCCTTCGGTGTCTTCTTTCTGGTCAGGGTGCGCCTGCCCCCCTGTCTTTGGTATTGCTTCCCCCGTCCCTCCTGTTCCCCCTTGTCTCCTGCGCCGCCCTGTTTTTCGCGCTTCCGGAGCGCCCACCACCTGCCGCCGCCCTGCCTTGCCCCCTCGTGTCTTGTGGCTGCGCCTCGCCCCCTTTCCCTGCCCCGTTGTCCTTCCTCGCCCCCCGTTGTCTCCTGTCGGCTCTGCGGTCGTCGTGTGTGCGGTTCCTCGCGTCGGTGTGTCTTTGCTTTCTTTGTGTCCGCGGGCCCCCCCGCTCTTCTCCCCTCTCCCGGCTGCTGCCTCCCCGCTCTGGACTCCGCCTCCGCCTCCGCCTCTTTTCGGCATTCCTTTTTGCCCCCGGTCTGCGTTTTTTGTGGCCTTGCCTGCCTCCCCTTGTGCCCATTCCCCCGCCCGTCGCCCTTCTCCCCCCTCTTCTGCTCTGGTTGCTTCCATGCCTCCCTTGGGGGGTGGGGGCCTTCCCTCTCGCCCCGTGTGAGCTTCGTCCTTCGCGCTTGTGAGGGCCTGATCCCTGATCCATGCCCCACATGGCTGCAGAGGCACGGTGTGGTACTGCAGGGGCGGTACTATTGCGGACGCATCCGACCCCAACCAGGGCCACTCGTTACCTCTGCCAGGTGTGGCAGATTAAGAACTCACCCAAGAGCTGTAGAACGGCCAGGCAGACCTGGCTTGGGCGGACAGGACAGTGGAGACCAGGACGGTCCACTGGGCCAGTCTCGGGCTAAGCGGTCTCTGGCCACGCCTGTTGGAACACTTAAACTTTATTTATGGACTTTTATTATGGAGTGGCCAATCTGGCCTTGTTTGTGGATAAAAAAGAAGAGGGATATACTGTAAGTTTGCCTTTCGGTTCCCCTCCCCTTTTCCCCACACCTTTAAAATAAATACCAAAGTTTGTTACTCTGCAAACCCTGGTCTTACTTTATTCCAATTGGTCCACCCCACAACAGTTGTAGTGACTACACTCTCGCTAGGCCATGCTGCCACAATATATCAAACAGGAATGAAGACACGACTGCAGTTGGGGCAGTATATGTACTCATAATAATAATAATAATAAATAATAATAATAATAACAATAACCCATAGTTCTCAACATGCAGCTACACACTACCAGTGCTACAAGAGCTCATGGCCCGGGCCAATACCCAGGCATAACCAAGAGGACTGCGGCGGAGACAAGTTTGGTGATTACGGAATATATGTTGTGACATCCATAGAGGGTTTCTGAGTAAGCAAACGCTGGAAAGTTTATATAAAACTACGAATGAGACTCAGACTCTCAACAATAAGATGAATACATAGTTCATATAGGAATAACATGACACAAAGATTACATATTCTTGGCGTATAACAAACTGCAAAACAATTCTCAGTTTGTGCTTAACGTATGCTAGGATCAACTGAAACCAATTGATTTTACACACAGACGCCACCAAATCACATGTCATAATAGATCAATTCTCCAAATGGGTGGAAGCATTTCCATGTGTAAAAGACGAGTAAATGAACAGTGCATTCATACCAATGCACTTTGCCCGGTATGATGTAAAGTGCATCCTATGGTGATGAGTCTCTATGCCCTCATGATCAACCCAAACACCACTCAACCAAGGAAGGTTGGGGGATGCCCGATAGGACTGGTTGGCCATATTGGACAGTATCATTGTGGTCACAAGGACTGCTGTCCTAACCACTGACCAACACCAATGGATCCATAGCAGCTCTCTAAAGAGACTACCACCACAGAGCTAAGAGAGAGCTCAACCATGAGCTTACCTGAGAGCTCCAACCATGAACTTACTTGAGAGCTCCAACCATGAACTTACTTGAGAGCTCCAACCATGAGCTAACCGAGAGCTCCAACCATGAACTTACTTGAGAGCTCCAACCATGAGCTTACCTGAGAGCTCCAACCATGAACTTACTTGAGAGCTCCAACCATGAACTTACTTGAGAGCTCCAACCATGAGCTAACCGAGAGCTCCAACCATGAGCTAACCGAGAGCTCCAACCATGAGCTTACCTGAGAGCTCCAACCATGAGCTAACCGAGAGCTCCAACCATGAGCTTACCTGAGAGCTCCAACCAAGAGCTTACCTGAGAGCGCCAACCATGAACTTACTTGAGAGCTCCAACCATGAGCTAACCGAGAGCTCCAACCATGAACTTACCTGAGAGCTCCAACCATGAACTTACTTGAGAGCTCCAACCATGAGCTAACCGAGAGCTCCAACCATGAGCTTACCTGAGAGCTCCAACCATGAGCTTACCTGAGAGCTCCAACCATGAGCTTACCTGAGAGCTCCAACCATGAGCTAACCGAGAGCTCCAACCATGAACTTACTTGAGAGCTCCAACCATGAGCTAACCGAGAGCTCCAACCATGAGCTTACCTGAGAGCTCCAACCATGAGCTTACCTGAGAGCTCCAACCATGAGCTAACCGAGAGCTCCAACCATGAGCTTACCTGAGAGCTCCAAGCATGAGCTTACCTGAGTGCTCCGACCATGAACTTACCGAGAGCTCTGACCATGAACTTACTTGAGAGCTCCAACCACGAGCTAACTGAGTGTTATAGGCTAATATCTGATTTCCGAAAGCTACCCGCTACAACACAATTTACCTCGATCAACACCCCTACTAACAAACCACATTGCGATGATTCATAGAACCCGTTGGAACAACCTTATGACCCCGAGACCATTCCCCGACATGTATCGGGATCAACATAATTGCCCCGTATTATCGGGATAGCGCCAACGTAGCTAATGACCAGTTAAGCGTTCTAACCCCTACGGCACCGCAATACTCGGGTGAAACTAACCCAAGACCTCATTAGACGAACACCACATACTAGGGGTGGAGGATTGTTTAACGTGCTCCCGCACCGGACCACCTTCACAATCGAAAGGAGAAAGCATAGCATGCAAAACATAACTCAATATCAGCCTTCCGTCTCCCATTTTGATGAGACTCTCCTATTACGTTGCCACTGAGGGAGCTGACAATTTCCCCAAAGCAGCAAAAGTCCCTCTAATGAACAGACAGATGTTGATAGACACCTTAAAAAAGGGGTGAAGGGCCCAAAAAATGTTGGGAATGTCTGCACCACAGACGTCCATGTGACACGAACAGACGATGCCGGCTGGTTTCACTTCATGGACCGGCTGTGCTCATTGCTGCAAGCAGCTGAGCCTGTAGCGGCTGGTTGGTTCTAAAACCTCAGCTAGCCGGTGTATTCAACACTGCCTGTGTAAATGTTGAGCTGGAGTCGCCCACCTATCACCTGCACCCATGCACATCATCAGAGGAAGAGCGTTTAGGCAGTTTAGACTTTACACAGAGAGAATGTGATGTGTTTGATCAGAACAATGCACAAAGGCAATGCAGAGAGATAGTAATCGTGACAGCAGAGGGCTGTCCTGCTCATCAGTCGGAGAGCCATTCAAGATAAAACACATGAAAGTAAACCAGCCGCGGCCGAGCTTCCATTGAAGGAACAGAACAAAAGCCTCGAACGGGGCGCTCCATCACGCCATTGTTTCTTCAAGGACTTTTCTTAATAAGTGAATTAATTTCACAGTTAGTTCCCCTTAGGCCTCAGACAGATGGCTCACTGTAAGTAAGTATGTGTAAATGGTGTTTGTCCATCAGGAATGCATTACTTTCACTTGCTTTGCCAGCCACCACCTCAACTCAGTTCAGGAGGCCATTCATTACTGAGCCACCCCCCATTCTGTATTTTATAATACCCGTTTTCTACCGATATGCAGTTTTTTTTAAACACGGGAAAACCCAGTAAAAGTATCTGATTGACTCCCTCCCCTTTGCCAGTTGATTGCCAGTAGACTACTATGCCTTTGTGGGTTTTTTTCTTGTTTCTCTGGTGCGTCACGTTCGACACGTTCATTAGTGTCGGAGCTGGAGGACAATAACTACCAGCGATTACTGCGAGAGTCGTGTGTCCCGGGAATGACTGAATTAATGCCTTTCCCGCGAAAGACAAAAGCCGGTTGTTAGCGGGTTGTTTGTCCAGTGGGAAAGCGAGCGTTAAACAAGGTCAGTTAGTAGACGTAACCCAACCTCCCGGCCGTGGTTTGGCTTTAGCACCAAAACTAAATCTCATTTAAAATGTAAAGTATGTTATGCTGTGAGGGGCTGGGGTTCCAGTCACACGTGGTGTTCGTTGTATTCATTTTAACATGCGTAAGGCACGTACACTACTGTTCAGATAACAATAACACACACGCTTTGGTTTCATATGTTATATTTTGTCTTTATGCGCGTTACCTCTGCTGTGGGGAAGGCATGTGGCCACACTTTGTTGGCAATTTGGGTGGAATACTGCTAGAAATAATAGTACGTGTAGTGTGTGCATATTAAATGTACTTTCATTGAGCCTATATGCTTCAGTATTTATATTTAATTAATATATTAATTTAATTTGTATTTATTCTGCTCATAGTCATGTCCTACAACTCCAGAAAATATAGAACATAAATAAACATAAAAAACATAACTCCAGAAAACAAGTCTAGAAAATTGAAAAAAATCAACATAAATAAACACAAAAACAGAAATAAACAATAGAAATAGATCGTCTGTCAATTACAGTCACTTAACAACCAATACTTATAGTAACGTGAGAAATATGGTGTCATACACGTCTGACACCGGATGGATGAAAATGGCAAGACCCGCGGGCACCTCGGGGGCCGCTCGCGTGCCTCGACACACCGACACGACAACCTTCTTGACGGGAATGTTCTCAACTTAGGGAAGACACTCGACGTTCTCCCTCGACGTTCCCACTCGAGTGTTCACACTCGCTCCCAGAACCGACGACCCTGTCTGTGCTGTGACATCGAGCTCCTTTGTGTCCTCCGTTTTGCTTTCTTCATAAGTCTTTCTCAGCGGTTTGACATTGTCACACACACACACACATGCAAACACACACGCAAACACGCAAACACGCACACACACACACACACAAATAATCAAAACACAGAATGTCTCCAGTAAAGACAGAAGAGATCACCAAATTTCCGGCCGAGAACGGTTGAAAAAAGAAAATCCACATAACAATGGTGGGGCGACGGCTAATTCATATACTGCTGCTGCTCCGCGTCGGAGGGGTCTTAGATAATGTCATCCACCCGGCTATGTTCATTAGCTCGCCTCTGATAAGTGATAAGTGATGAGTCAGCATCATCGTGAGGGGATGGAGTGAGTCTTTCTCTCATTGATATTATAATACCACGGGTCACTGTCACTCTTGTGATATCGCTCTCCTTCCTGCTCCTGTTGTTGTTGTTGTTGTTAGTGGCCACCCCCTGACTGCCCCCACCCGGACACACACACACACACACACACACACACACGGTGACACATTCACACCCCCCGCCACCTCCACCCTGTCGTCCTCTCCTCTTTGTCTCAATAGGAGGGCCACAACAGAAATGTTGTTTACACGCCTCTGGGTCAATAACCCAGACCACCTTCAGACATGGACACAGAATGGGGGTCTGGGTGTGTATCGATCGCTTCATAACCACACACACACACACACACACACATACACGCGTAATGCTCAGACGACCAGCTGATATGTTCACACATACACACACGCACACACACACACACACAGGTGTGTACAAACACACACACAGACGAACACACACACACACACACACACACACACACACACACACACACACACAGGCACAGACACGCTGTGGCATTGGGGAAAGAGAATGGAACTTTTGTTTGTTATTTGCATTCCTCACTTTCAGGCTGCTGACATCACCACACACACACACACACACACACACACACACACACGCACGCACGCACGCACGCACACACACACACACACACACACACACACACACACACACACACACACACACACACACACACACACACACACACACACACACACACACACACACACACACACACACACTGCGATCGATGATGATGCAAAACAAGCTCTCTCTCTCTCTCTCTCTCTGTCTCTGTCTCTCTCTCTGGACGCAACATATACACATGATGCATGTTTGACCATTCTTTTTCAAAGATTCACTTCCTATTCATCAAGTTCACTTTTCAATTTCTATGTCTATGTCGGTTCTTCTGTCGTCCCGAGCACAGTGAGAATGTTGTATTTCTGTCGCAGTATATGAGCTAACCGAGAGCTCCAACCATGAACTTACCTGAGAGCTCCAACCATGAACTTACTTGAGAGCTCCAACCATGAGCTAACCGAGAGCTCCAACCATGAACTTACCTGAGAGCTCCAACCATGAGCTTACCTGAGAGCTCCAACCATGAGCTTACCTGAGAGCTCCAACCATGAACTTACTTGAGAGCTCCAACCATGAGCTAACCGAGAGCTCCAACCATGAGCTTACCTGAGAGCTCCAACCATGAGCTTACTTGAGAGCTCCAACCATGAGCTAACCGAGAGCTCCAACCATGAGCTTACCTGAGAGCTCCAACCATGAGCTTACCTGAGAGCGCCAACCATGAACTTACTTGAGAGCTCCAACCATGAGCTAACCGAGAGCTCCAACCATGAACTTACCTGAGAGCTCCAACCATGAACTTACTTGAGAGCTCCAACCATGAGCTAACCGAGAGCTCCAACCATGAGCTTACCTGAGAGCTCCAACCATGAGCTTACCTGAGAGCTCCAACCATGAGCTTACCTGAGAGCTCCAACCATGAGCTAACCGAGAGCTCCAACCATGAACTTACTTGAGAGCTCCAACCATGAGCTAACCGAGAGCTCCAACCATGAGCTTACCTGAGAGCTCCAACCATGAGCTTACTTGAGAGCTCCAACCATGAGCTAACCGAGAGCTCCAACCATGAGCTTACCTGAGAGCTCCAACCATGCTCATCAGTCGGAGAGCCATTCAAGATAAAACACATGAAAGTAAACCAGCCGCGGCCGAGCTTCCATTGAAGGAACAGAACAAAAGCCTCGAACGGGGCGCTCCATCACGCCATTGTTTCTTCAAGGACTTTTCTTAATAAGTGAATTAATTTCACAGTTAGTTCCCCTTAGGCCTCAGACAGATGGCTCACTGTAAGTAAGTATGTGTAAATGGTGTTTGTCCATCAGGAATGCATTACTTTCACTTGCTTTGCCAGCCACCACCTCAACTCAGTTCAGGAGGCCATTCATTACTGAGCCACCCCCCCATTCTGTATTTTATAATACCTGTTTTCTACCGATATGCAGTTTTTTTTAAACACGGGAAAACCCAGTAAAAGTATCTGATTGACTCCCTCCCCTTTGCCAGTTGATTGCCAGTAGACTACTATGCCTTTGTGGGTTTTTTTCTTGTTTCTCTGGTGCGTCACGTTCGACACGTTCATTAGTGTCGGAGCTGGAGGACAATAACTACCAGCGATTACTGCGAGAGTCGTGTGTCCCGGGAATGACTGAATTAATGCCTTTCCCGCGAAAGACAAAAGCCGGTTGTTAGCGGTTGTTTGTCCAGTGGGAAAGCGAGCGTTAAACAAGGTCAGTTAGTAGACGTAACCCAACCTCCCGGCCGTGGTTTGGCTTTAGCACCAAAACTAAATCTCATTTAAAATGTAAAGTATGTTATGCTGTGAGGGGCTGGGGTTCCAGTCACACGTGGTGTTCGTTGTATTCATTTTAACATGCGTAAGGCACGTACACTACTGTTCAGATAACAATAACACACACGCTTTGGTTTCATATGTTATATTTTGTCTTTATGCGCGTTACCTCTGCTGTGGGGAAGGCATGTGGCCACACTTTGTTGGCAATTTGGGTGGAATACTGCTAGAAATAATAGTACGTGTAGTGTGTGCATATTAAATGTACTTTCATTGAGCCTATATGCTTCAGTATTTATATTTAATTTAATATAATTTAATTTGTATTTATTCTGCTCATAGTCATGTCCTACAACTCCAGAAAATATAGAACATAAATAAACATAAAAACATAACTCCAGAAACAAGTCTAGAAAATTGAAAGAAAATCAACATAAATAAACACAAAAACAGAAATAAACAATAGAAATAGATCGTCTGTCAATTACAGTCACTTAACAACCAATACTTATAGTAACGTGAGAAATATGGTGTCATACACGTCTGACACCGGATGGATGAAAATGGCACCTCGGAGGCCGCTCGCGTGCCTCGACACCCCGACACGACAACCTTCTTGACGGGAATGTTCTCAACTTAGGGAAGACACTCGACGTTCTCCCCTCGACGTTCCCACTCGAGTGTTCACACTCGCTCCCAGAACCGACGACCCTGTCTGTGCTGTGACATCGAGCTCCTTTGTGTCCTCCGTTTTGCTTTCTTCATAAGTCTTTCTCAGCGGTTTGACATTGTCACACACACACACACATGCAAACACACACGCAAACACGCAAACACGCACACACACACACACACAAATAATCAAAACACAGAATGTCTCCAGTAAAGACAGAAGAGATCACCAAATTTCCGGCCGAGAACGGTTGAAAAAAGAAAATCCACATAACAATGGTGGGGCGACGGCTAATTCATATACTGCTGCTGCTCCGCGTCGGAGGGGTCTTAGATAATGTCATCCACCCGGCTATGTTCATTAGCTCGCCTCTGATAAGTGATAAGTGATGAGTCAGCATCATCGTGAGGGGATGGAGTGAGTCTTTCTCTCATTGATATTATAATACCACGGGTCACTGTCACTCTTGTGATATCGCTCTCCTTCCTGCTCCTGTTGTTGTTGTTGTTGTTAGTGGCCACCCCCTGACTGCCCCCACCCGGACACACACACACACACACACACACACACACACACACACACACACACACACGGTGACACATTCACACCCCCCGCCACCTCCACCCTGTCCTCCTCTCCTCTTTGTCTCAATAGGAGGGCCACAACAGAAATGTTGTTTACACGCCTCTGGGTCAATAACCCAGACCACCTTCAGACATGGACACAGAATGGGGGTCTGGGTGTGTATCGATCGCTTCATAACCACACACACACACACACACACATACACGCGTAATGCTCAGACGACCAGCTGATATGTTCACACATACACACACGCACACACACACACACACAGGTGTGTACAAACACACACAGAGCTGTGTATGAACACACACACTTGCACAAACACACACACAGACACACACAACACACACACACACACACACACAGGCACAGACACGCTGGTGGCATTGGGGAAAGAGAATGGAACTTTTGTTTGTTATTTGCATCCTCACTTTCAGGCTGCTGGCATCACCACACACACACACACACAACACACACACACACACACGCACCACGCACGCACACACACACACACACACACCACACACAACACACACACACACACACACACACACACACACACACACACACACACACACACACACACACACACACACACACACACACACACACACACTGCGATCGATGATGATGCAAAACAAGCTCTCTCTCTCTCTCTCTCTCTGTCTCTGTCTCTCTCTCTGGACGCAACATATACACATGATGCATGTTTGACCATTCTTTTTCAAAGATTCACTTCCTATTCATCAAGTTCACTTTTCAATTTCTATGTCTATGTCGGTTCTTCTGTCGTCCCGAGCACAGTGAGAATGTTGTATTTCTGTCGCAGTATATATACACACACACACACACCACTCATTGTGAGTCCGTGACCACAGGTGTGGGGAGCGGGATTCTTCACACTTGCTTTACACACAATGCTGATCTGGCTGACGGCACGGAACGGCAATGGAGCCACAGGAAGGCGTGTGGGAGGCTCTGTCGTCACGTTTATACTTATAGACGAAAAGATCCTCCAGATTTACCCCCCCCCCCCCCCCCCCCCCGGTCCCGCACGTTCTATAAAAGACTCTTGCATATGTGTCATCACCAACGTAGGTACAGACAGAACTCATAGGCGACATGAGCAGAAGATTTCTCCCAGTGTTTTAGTCATTCAGAGTGGACACTTTTCTATCCAACGCGACGAACAGTGATTCTTTTCTTCTTTTATTTTATACATTATAAAGTGTCTCGAAAAGCACTGCACTGTACCAATGCCCACAAAAGTGCCATTTAATGCAATTCATTATTATCATTATTATTTCTTATTATTAATGAGAAGATTGAGGGTGAGCCTGCATACTCAGGCTTACCCTGTAGGGTGTTTGAACCCGGTATCTGTTGCTGAATAGATCTGCGTGACCGTTTAACGATCCATTCTTGAATAGTTCTTTCTCTCTTACTTCATCACAGCCCTGACACCGTGGGTTCTGTGATAACCCAGCGCTGAGCGACCAACACATAATGACACGGATGTGCGCTCGCCAGCGAGGACAAAGTTGCCACGGCTATATTTCAGCCGGTCGTTTGGAGAGAGTCTTTGTTAAAAAAAATGGTATGTATCCGGCAGCTTTTACAGTGACAAACAAAAGAAAAAAAAACACACACACATGCATACACACACACACACACACACACACACACACACACACAGGGCTAGGGCACCGCACACTGCGATGTCAGCGCGACAGCACTAAATAACAGTAAATAACTACAAAATAAAAACTCGGCATCACTGTCACTCGTGTAGAACGAGGTAGATTATATAACGCTGTTATCTGGACCCCCCCCCCCCCCCCCCCACCCCCCCCCCACTTCCCTCCTCTCCCCGCTGCCGGGGGTCCGATAATGAACCAGCAGCAACCCCTTGGATTGGAAGACAAAAGCATGCAAAGACATACAAACACACAAGTTAGTGCTAGGGCTCGCAGAGGGAAGGCAGGGGGGGTGGGTGGGGTGGGGGGGGGGGGGGGTCGGGGGGGTTATGCGGAGTCCAGGTGAACTCTGAACAGGTGGGTCTTGAGTCTCTTGCGGAAGCTGGTGAGCTAAACCTCACAGGTAACGGCGGCGTTTCGTGTCAACTGCAGTCTTTGGACGTTTCCCCTGCTGATACCAGAATGAACCGCATCACGATAGTCAAGTCTGGACCAGATAAGAGCATGGAGGGCATGCTTATTGGTCAATTGTATATGCTGACAAAGTAGGCAGGCTGGCGAGAGTCGAGCGTTTACTTAGGAACACAACTCTTGGCGCCGCTCGTACAGAGCTGCAAAGCCGTCGGCGTTTGTGCGGCCTTTGTAAAAAGGCGTGTGTGTAAATACTCTCATTCTCATGTACTCTCATGGTCGCTTGTGTGTGTGTGTGTTGATGTGCACGGCGTCCGTCATTACCGCAGCACCACTAAACATGGGCCTTTGGCGCCCGGCGTATGTAAATCCAGTCTATATATAACTCCCAAACGAGTGTGCCATTATACCGGCGAGTCACATTTTGCTGCCACACCCCATAATAAGAGCCGGTTGGGCGATGCATCCTAAAGGGTGCTCACAGACGTGGTAATGGAGGACACCTCTCCTCTGTTCCCATAAATATGTATGAATCCGTAAATGAGCAGGACATGTTTTGGTACAATACTATTAGTGTGGTTCCATAAATAACAGCGGCAAAGTCAAAGAAAAAGTCAAGGACAGTTTTGGTTTGGTTTACCAAACTCTTTAAAACAATGAAAAGGCCGTATGGTGAAGTAGTATGCACACCGCACACAGCTGTGTAGTCCAGCGAGGTCAGAGCAGGGTTTGTGTGAACTTGTGGACCTAAAATGGTCAAATTTGAGGTACCGTATAATAGGCAAGGTAAGCTACCCGGTGTGTGGTGTGAGAGAAAATCTGCATTCAACCCAAAATAAGGCTCTTTACTGGAACAAAAATACAACAAAACGTCACACTTCATAGCCTAGGGTGCTACCGGGTAGGTTTTCCCCAGGTGGAGCTATCTAGGGTGCTACTGGGTAGATAGTGGCGCTGGCCAGGGTGCTACTGGGTAGATAGTGGCGCTGGCCAGGGTGCTACTGGGTAGATAGTGGCGCTGGCCAGGGTGCTACTGGGTAGATAGTGGCGCTGGCCAGGGTGCTACTGGGTAGGAAGTGGAGATTTACAACATGAGTATATCGATAAAGAAATATATAAATATATAGTAAGTATATAAGTAAGTCAAATATGTCAATACGTCAAATATAATCAAATATGTAATACAATTATGTGAGTGTACAGTATAACTATGAGTGCATATGCATATGTGAGTGTGCACATGGGAGGGGCAGTGTGGACTTGGATGGGGCCCTGGTGAGGTCAGAGTCCTGATGCCCTGTGGAAAGAAACTCTGCTTTAGTCTCTCTGGCGCTTGCCTGACCGCAGCAGCTGAAACAGCCTGTTGTCGGGGGGTGGTGAGGATCCTTCATGATCCTGGAAGCTCTGGTTCTGCACCTCCTCATGTAACAGGTCCTGCAGGGTGGGGAGTGTAGTTCCAGTTGCCAACCCTGGACATGGGCTTTAGGTTTCTTTGCTGATTCACCAAGAGTAATATGTGAGCATATATGTGAATATATTCCAAACATTATGTAATTCTGACTCCCAGGCTTGCAGTAAGGGAGCTCGGCCATCAATACAGTTGGTGGGCGCTTAACTTTGTGTGGGTGATGGCGGTCAACAGAGAGAACACATCGTTGTGTGCTCAGTCAGGCTGGGTCGGGCATGTCCTCCGGCAAACCCTCCGGGGAGAGGATTACCTCGTTCCTCCACCATCTGGGTTTGTGAAGCATCGTCTGAGGCCACATGATGAGAAGGTGTCGGCGGGGAAACGCTGTACAGGCAGTAACAGTCGAGAACAGAGCGCTCCTCGACAAAGCCTGGGCAAACACGTTATGTACCGACTGAGCTGCAGCCAGAGTGTTGGGTTTTAAAATGATGTTGACCACCTCAGCGCTTTCTTCCAAAAACACATTTTGAAAGCAAATTGTTGACGCCAGCCTCCACTTAGGCCTCTATTCAAAAAGGTATTAATTCACACCGATTACGATTCCATCTCTTAGTCATCTTAGTTTTTGATTAGTTTTGAAGGAAGGCGCGCAACCAGCTTGCCATTTTAGGTGAAATATAAGCTCTGCGTTGATTGCTTTCAATCTGGATTCAGATTTAGAAGCAATCATTAAAACATTTGTCTCTTAGTTTTTTGGAGGTTGTCTCAGACAAACTCATTCGAAAGACAAAACATTCAGAAAAATCAGGTGAGAAGTCTATTAGGGAAAAAGGCAATAAGAAATAAGAAAGGCCAATAAGGAAAACACAGCTAAATGTGTTGCGCTTTGGTGTGATTAGAACTGCTGTTCTTATGCCTTTCTATTTCTTATTGCCTTTCAAATACTTCTCAA
>PIJE02000186.1:393436-422729 GCA_002895965.2 Coryphaenoides rupestris
CTCCCCGGACCCCCTGCCGGGCGTCCGATAATGAATCAGCAGCAACCCCTTGGATTGGAAAATAAAAGCATGCAAAGACATACAAACACACAAGTTAGTGGTAGGGCTCGCAGTGGGAAGGCAGGGGGGGGGGGGGGGGTGGGGGGTTATATGATTACTTTTTGAGCTAACTCTTCAAAGTGAGTCCTTACCCCTAACCTGACATAGAAAATCCTACATGCATGATGATTGGCTGTGGTCAAAAGAAGTCTTTCAATTAAAAGTTTAATGTTTGCAACAGACCAACAGACATGTAAACAAAGAATGTCACTGAGATATATACAAGAAATGAATACAATTTTGCTACAGCTTGGAATTGGACCAAAAGCAAACAAAATCCACCTGTTTTCCGAGAATAGCGTCCGTGAGTAAAAGACGAACCAGGGAAACAAGTTTGACGACGGCGGCGAGGAGTCAGAGGTTTCCGAAAACATAACTTGTGTGTGACGAAGAGAAAAATCTCTGCGTGACATTTCGGCGAGGAAGGTTCTTGTGTCCTCCGGGAAGAACACAACGAAATTATGATTGGTGAAAAACTTGCAGAACAATTACATGGTGATGCATGGCAGTTTTGTTCCTCTGAGGCAAATTCATCACAGAGCCATTGTAGCGGTGGCATTGCCACTTTCTTGTCTTGCCAATGCTTAATATAGAACATAATAATAATAATACTAATACCAATAATAATAATAACAATAATTATAATACATTTGTGTGTGTCCATTGAGAAAAGGTGGAAATGTAACACTGCAGGTGTGGGGATAGCACACGTGGTCCACATTTAAATAATAGGTGGCGTTCACGCCTGAGTCAGCCGCTAAATCCGGCTCAAAATATCTTCCTCCATATCTGGAACCGGAGAGTACGAGCTGTAAGTGAGATTTTCTTTTTTTTCGTCTTTTTTTAAAAGGCGGCGATGGTCACTCATCCTCTGGCAAAGTTCCCCAACACCGCTGTCATACATGTCATTCACGGAGTGGGAGAGTGATTTTTTTTTATTCTTTTTGCAACCATAATTAGACCAAGCCAGCCACAAGTAGTTCCACATCAGCGGTCTGCCGGGCCTGTGGCAGGGTCTTCTCTAATGCCTTTTTTCCCCCCCCATTCAAGGGCTTGGCGGCGGGGGAGGGGGTAATAGGATATGTGTAACGCGCTCACCTCGTTGAGATCCATTAGGCATCCAAAAACAGGCAGCTTCCGAAAATAACTCCACGGGGAGCGGTTAGGACAGTGTATTTATATCCGCCAAAAGCCGCAAAAACCGGATGCATAAAAGAAAGAGAGAAAAATATCTCACCGAGGGGGGTGGTGGGGCGGGGGTGAAATGGAGGAAACGGAGGGTATTGCACAACTGAGTCACTTTCTGCTGCGCGCTGTTCCTATTACGGCGGGTAGGATGTTGCTAGTCGTGTGCTCGTGTTACGAGTCGCGTCGAATACCATGAGCCAATGCAAATAAAGGGCCGCTGCTCAACGTAAACATACAGTATATTAAATAAATGAATCCCGTTTAGGTCGTCACCAGCCTTCAGCGGCATACTGTGTTTTAAATTCCGATGGGTTTTTACTCGTGCCGAGGGGGCCTAAATAGACATATGAATAAATATGCACTTTACAAACCATACCAAAGTGTTAGGGGGTGAGGGGGGATGACCCAGGCGCACAGCAATGGAGGAGAAGTCAGCCCAGAGGGGCGGTTTAATAAAGAAAACACACGGTGGTTGACACAAACATGTCACAAAGAAATGTCAGGATGCTCGCAGGAGCTGTGGAGGGTTGCGGGTGGAGCAGGGTGAGGGCTCTGCAGGTTGGCCACGGCTCAGCTGCGGAGGTCCGGGATGCTGGGGTGCCGAGGAGAAGAAGGAGGGGAAGGGATAGCGATCCCTGGGACCGGCAGCTGCACATAAACCGGGAATAGCTCAATAACTGCGTGAAGTTAAATTGGCCTCATAAAATTGCACTGCCGAGGGGTTGGCACAATAACTGCGTGAAGTAAAATTGGCTTGAAGGAGGGGAAGGGACAGTGATCCCTGGGAGGGCAACTGCAGAGGGGGTCCGGGACGCTGGAGAGACGAGGAGGTGGACGGGGTGCGAGCGAAGGAAAAAACCCAGGGTTGGCAAAAAAGGTAGGCTAACGGCGAGACGTTAATCCTCCAGGGTTATGGGAAGAACTGGCGGCTAGCGGAGTGTCGACCACGTTCTTATCGGGGTGGAAGGCGATTGGAGACAAGGGACAGGTGCGGTGATTAATAATAACGAGCTGGTGCGCAGAGTCGTGCTTCTGGCAGCTTCATCGACGTTCCTGCCGTTGCGCCGAGGAGCGCAAAGAGCGCGGGAGGTGAGAGGCGCGGACGTGGAGGCGAGGACGGACGAACCGTAACACCAAAGAGTGGTTTTATCTTCATCTGCCCTCCACTAGTGAGATCAGACGGATATATAGCACGTCCTCTTTGTAATCTGATGAGAGTGAGCAGCCAGTTCCAACTACCTGCATGCCGCCGCTGTCTCGGTGAAGGCTTCGGACATTAAGAAACACGCCTCGCTGCTGCTCGGCAAAAAAGGTGTTAAGTGCACTCCGACCGAGGGGAAAAATGGCCAGTTGTTTGCTTATAGTTAAGCTGCAGCTTTTCACTGCACAGAAAGATTTTGTTCAAATAATATAATTATATAATTATCATTTACAAATAATGTAACGCTGTAGTAAAAGCAACACATCCACGACTCCATCGACTCCAGGGAATTGTGCTCTCTGTGCTCTCTGAGTCGACAACCAAAGGCGGGAAAATACAAAGAAATGACAAAGAAATCGATGTGACGACGTAATCAATGTATATACAGTATATATACTGTATATATATATATATATATATATACTGTATATCGAACCAATTAGTTAAATACTTTGGTTAGAGTAGAGAGTGAACGAATCACTCCCTACTTTATGGAGGGCCAACGTCAATGATGACAAAATGTTGACCTGCATTTATTTACCCTACAAAAATGTGCATTAAAAATGTTTAACCCTTCAGCAATAACCTCTCGTCATGAGGGTAATTGGGTAGAGGATGGCGCTGTGCAGTATATGGTCTAGCTTACGGTTATGTTTTCTTCCCAAGCGATGGTCCATCTCAAACACCTTCTTGAACCTGTGTATTTAATGCTGAAGCTGATGCGGTCGGCCCACATGTCCTCATTCTCCGAGCATACGGCCCACCAGGTGTGAGCGTGGTTAGCCATTACAAGCCGTTTCAAAATTGTCATTTGACAAAAATGTTCTTTGTGACATATTGATGACATCACAAATGGGATTGTCCGCCGAGATGCCCCCCCTTTCACAACTCGCCGATCATGTTGACAGTTGGAACCTTTTTACTTAGAAATATATTGGATATTAAAATAGATATTCCTGCTCTGAATCGGTCTGGCACAGCAAACTAAAGATGCAATCACTGGTGAATCCCGAGTGTCTGGCGGTGACCCGTCCCTACATCAATTGCGGTGCTGATATATTATTTTGTATTCAAAGATAGTGCTATGAAGGTCTGAAAGACAGTTTTTTTTTGTTTCCCTGGCACAAAAGGGGAATAAATTTCACATCCGGCTGTGGTTATGTGCTCACTACACCACATGCAAACACACCGTGTCTGTGTATTACAGTGAGGGAGAGGGAGAGGGAGAGAGAGAGAGAGAAAGAGAGAACGAGAGAGAAAGAGAGCGAGAGAGAGAGAGCTGGAGTGACAGAGACACCCAGAGAAAGGAGAGACATAGAGAGAGACAGAGAGACAGGGGGAGCGAGCGAGCGAGAGAGAGGCAGGTGAGGAGAGGCTTGGGTGTACGAGCGGATGTTGTGGGCGAGACAGGGTTGGGGGGGGGGGGGGGGGCGAGCTTTGGAGGTGTGTGGAGTTGACCCGCGGAGACAACGTGGGTCGTACGAGAGAGGGCGAGATAGGGGAGAGAGAGAGAGAGAGGCAGAGAGAGTGTGTGTGCGCGTGGGGTGTGTGCTAAAGGGGTTGAATCTGAAGCGGCACACATTTGCATGTCCACCCGCCTGCATGTGGACCGCTGAGTATCCGATGCGACACGTGTTTATACGTCCAGAATACGACGACTGCACGTGACCCAGCCAGCAGCAGCGGCAATCTACACAAGGGCACTGTTCTGAAACAGCCATGCGTTGTACAGGTGGCTGGTTAGCAGCGGAGGAGTCTTGAACGTCTTCATTCAAAGTCATGGCCCTGACCTTTTTGGAACAAGAAAATCTAATAGGTTTTCCTGTAATCCTACAAGAAGGTTAGGGAAAATTGACATTTACCTTTTAAATTAAATCCTACCAAAGCCCTGTTTTTTCTATGTAAATGTATGCATGCATGCATGTATGTACAGCATATGCATGTACAGTATGTATGCATGGATGCATGTGTGCATGTACAGTATATGCATGTATGTATGCATGTGTGTGTGGACGGACAAATGTAGCTATGCATGCATGTATGTATGTATGCATATGTGCATGTGTGCATGTATGTATGTATGTATGTATGTATGTATGTATGTATGTATGTACAGTATGTATGCAATTATGAATGCATGCACATGTGCAGGTATGTATGTATGCATTTATGAATGCATGCACGTGTGCAGGTATGTATGTATGCATTTATGAATGCATGCACATGTGCAGGTATGTATGTATGCATTTATGTATGCATGCATGTGTGCAGGTACAGTATGTATGGGTGGGCGGATGCCTGTAGGTATGACGTCTGTTTCTATGTTCACATGTAGGGCTCTTACGCACGTAGGTATGCAGCCTATGAAGTTAAGCACTGCCCTTTTTCGCTCTCCCGTGTTCTTTTCTATTGCACTCATTCTTGTCCCTCCCCCAGGTGATGTGGTTTCCACGGTGACGGCGAGGAACCACACTGGAGAGTGGAGGTGAATTCTCCAGTCTGAGTGAGCTGTTATGCATCCACTTCCGACAACTTGATGAGCCCTGGCTGGTGCAAGGGCTGCCCAGCCAACTGCCTGCAGAGAGAGTGACAGAGAAAGAGAGAGAGGACATATATATATATATATATAATATTATTATAGAGATGATGAGAGAGAACGGATGAGAGGAGGAGAGAGAGGATGAGGAGGAGAAAACGAGGCGATAGAGATGTGAAGGAGAGCAAGAGGATAGACAGCCGGAAAGAGAGAGAGAGGAGAGAGCCCATATACACAGAGAAGAGAGAGACTGAGAGAGAGAAGAGGAGACGAGAGAGAAGAGAGAGGAGAGAGAGAGACGAGCCGAGATGCGGAGAGCAAGACAAGTTGTAACAGAAAAACAGATAGTTGATTGCTTGATGGTGAGTGAGTTTCTTGGAGAATTATTTGCTGCCGCAGGGACCTTTTTGTGACCAAGCAGCAGCATCCAGGCACTCCTACCTTCTCCCACCTAAATGCCTGAAAGGCCCAACCTTGCCTTAACAAGGGGGCTGGAACACTTAAACCCCTCTCTGAGAGGGAGAGGATTCAGTCGAGGTTGTTCTCAACTTGATTCAAAGGTTTTCAGCTTTTTCGGCGTTTCAAAAGCGTGTTGGTGTTTTGTTTTTTTACCAAAGGGAAAGGGTTCAACCTTTCATTACAGGGTCGCTGGGTGCAACATCCCATGGTGGCTGAGTGCCTTGAGGAACACAAATGTTGCACAAAAGCCAACAGTGGAAATTGTATTTTTCGTTGTAGTGAATTTGATCCTTATTAGGGAAGGGTTTGACCGTTGAATTTCTGGGTTCACTTGTAAACAACTAAGAGAGTTGTGTGTTGTTGGTGTGTGTGTATTGTTGTGTGTCGTGTGTCACTGTTGTGTGTGGTGTGTGTGTGTGTGTGTGGTGTGTTGTGCGTTGTGTGGTCTCTGTTGCACATTTTTCCTGTTGCACAGAGAAAACCTAAACAGAGAAACAGAGGAGTAAGAAGAGGGAAAGCTCTGGGAACAAAATTTACCCAATTCCTCTATAAACAGTAACAGGATGTTTGGGTGCTTTTTCTGTCATTCCGAATTGAATTTCATGCAAATTAAATTTTAAAACGTTTGAGATACTGCAAAGTGGGGACATGTTTTTTGCTTTGTGTGGTTTGTGTTGGTTTCACCTGTGTCAATTAGTAATTCTGTTCACATGTGTTCCATGTATTTAAAAGGTATCATACTAGGTGTAAGTGTGATTAGCCATTACCAGGCATGTGACTTGGTGACATCACAAGGTGGGCAGTGGTCCACCCAGATTGTATGGTGACTAGATCAGTATACCAGGCTACCCAGTGGCCTGTACCAACTGTGAGGCTTATCTCTCCATCCAATATCTGAGTGGATGTCACAATGACCGTTTTGAATGAACCGTCATGTAATGACGGTTCAAGACCGCCAGAATCAAGCCACTCCTTAAGAAACCCACCCTGGACACCACCGACGTCCGACACTACAGACCTGTGTCTCTCCTATCATTCCTCTCCAAAACCATAGAACGTGCCTATCTCTCCGAGAACAACCTGCTCGACCCTCATCAGTCAGGCTTCATAGCGGCGCACTCCACGGAGACGGCCCTGCTTGCAGTATCAGAGTCCCTTCGCGACGCCAGAAGGTCCTCCCTCTCATCCGTGCTCATCCTTCTTGACTTGTCCGCCGCTTTCGACACAGTGAACCACCAGATTCTCCTCTCCACCCTGGCAGAGCTTGGCATCACTGGAACTGCGTTATCCTGGTTCACTTCCTACCTGACAGATCACACGTATCAGGTCACATGGAATGGCTCCCTGTCCAGGCTGGACTCGCCGCCTCAACAATCAAGCCCTTACAACGCATCCAGAACGCAGCAGCACGCCTCGTGATCAACCTACCTAAATTCTCCCATGTAACCCCTCTCTTCCGCGACCTCCACTGGCTCCCGGTAATCGCTCGCATTCGATTCAAGACTCTGGTACTGACTTTCATGGCTGTCAACGGAACCTAGCACTAACCTGCGTGTTTATATGTCTTAACACCTATTAATGGCTCGGCTCTGAACAGGCTATATATAAAAGCACAACAACATAGGTCAAAATATACTTCCATTTACAAGCCAAGGCTTATATTAGAGGGTATTTTTCTAAAATTACTTATTATTGGGGGAAAAACAGCCTGGCCTTTGAAGTAAATGAGCTATCGTTTATTTTTTGCAGAGAAAAATAAAACCTTCACCAAATTGGCTTCTTGGATAGCGGGAGGGATAAATGTGGTGCAATTGATTCGGTGCAGCAAATTGACAAAGTGGCGGCCATAATTCAAGAGTTATTTTAGACCCGCAAGTCATTTCAACCCAAAGCCAGACACAAAACAATGATTTGTCGTAGTTGCTAACCTTCTGCAAATAGGTAGAAAATGACTGCCTAAGTGAATACATTATTTTGGTTTTCTTACATATAAAATTGATTCAGACATTTTGTGGAACAAACTAATGGTGGTCATTTAAATTAAGATTACCAATGACATAATAAAGTTGTGAAGTTACTGCCAGTAACTTGACAAGTGGACATATGACCCATACACAATTTACACATAGACACACAGACAGACACAGACACACAGACACATAAACACACACAGACACAGACACACAGACACATAAACACACAGACAGACACACAGACACACAGACACACAGACACGACACAGACAGGACACATAAACACACAGAACAGACACACTAGACACATTACACACAAAGACAGACACATTAAAACCACACAGACAGGCACACAGACACATACACACAGACAAACACTTGACAACATAGACACACAGACACCACAGAACAACACAGACACATAAACACATAGACACACAGGACACATAGACAAGACACCACAGGACAGACAGACACACAGACAACACAGAACAGACCCACAGACACATTAGAACACCAGACCCACACAGATCACATAGACACAGACACATAAACACACAGACAGACAGAACAACAGACACATAGACAGATGGGACGAACACAGTTCAACCTCCGGGGTGGAGGAAAAGGATCAAAAATTAAGGACTGGCTGTGCAAAATGGAGCAGTCAGAAATATTTTGGATTGGTCGACTCTTTTGATGTCATACTTCTGATTGGCTGGAGAGCTCATCGGTTCATCAATTCTCACCAATGGCAATAACTGATGATGAGCACCCCCCTTGTTGTATACAAGTACACGTATTCTTGTATGTTTTCTTTACCTCGCGCAGTTCAGGCAGTTAATGAAGTTAATTAAGTCGCTAATTGGAACATGCAGCGTCCCCGAACGGGCAGGTGACACAGCAGCTGCTGCGCTCCACCCCAGCTCCTGTCTCTCTCTCTCTCTGCCCACCGACGCCCGGCTGCTGCCTCTTGACAGGGCAACACAACTCCCAGCTAATGGCTTTTAACACCCACCCCTCGCTGAGTCTCTGTATGTACGCGTGTATGGCTGTAATTCGATTTTCCCGACAACCGTTCATCCGATCGACTTCACACTTGGCAGGTGTATTGCGGGGACTCGGGGAAGGGCACCGTGGAGTGTGGAGTTGTTTAGATGAGCGGTGCTCAAGAAAGCTGCAATCACGCCGCCCGATCGGCCCCTCACTGCCAGTGGCTTTGGATGGCTAGAATGACTGATCAAGATTCAAGATTCAAGATTTCTTTATGGCCGTAATGTGACATGTGAAGTACAATATAACACTTACTCCCCATTCACTCCTTCAGTATTCTTCTAAACAAATTCGAAACAACTCTAAACAATTAGTAATAGTACCTAGTAAGTACAGTATGTAAGAAGTACCGAATGACTTCCATGACTTCCATGACTCATTTCCTTGGACTGGAGCTACTGTGTTCTACCTGGTCTGCATAGCACAGGGAGGTGGCAACCGGGTCTATAAGAAATAGAAATACTCTTGCCGCCGGTTAAATATCTTTAAGAAAAAGTTCCTTGTGTAAACTTCCCGTCTTTGAGGCCGAAAGAGACTGAAGTGACGTGATGTCTGGTGAATTGGCATCAAATTAATTATATAAATAAATAAATAAGTGAATAAAGTTCAAATCTCCAGGGGCCAGATGTCTTGGATGTTGTAAAACTTCTGTTTTGCACATAGCGAGCGCCCAGGGCGGCGCGGATCTGAGCGGAGACCCCCGATGTTCCCTCTGCGCACTCACATGTGCTGAGAGCGTTCACAGCGGTGCATTCGTCTGGGTTCAAATCGGCAGCACCGGGGCATGCATGGCTGGAGGGATTTCAGTCTGTTTGGGAAAGGCTTGAAGGCACCTTTTCCTCAGAACGCATAAAGGTATAAAAGCCCGTACACGTGTTGCACGCAATGCTGCACACGAATTATGCAGAGTTTTTTGCTTTTGTATAAAACATTCCGTCTCACGTCTCTTGATTAAGAGAGCGAGAGAGAGAGGACTGGTGAAGTTCACCAGTGAGACCTCCGAAGTCTCTGCAGCTGATCAGCAGATCAGAGCAAACCGTGCTGTAGACACACTGGAAGCTCAGTACTGCCTCCTACAGATTAGATAAACACCCGCAGCACTTCCGGTTGTCCTCGCCGACATCGCTTCTGATAGCGCAGGTCTCTCTCTCCCTCTCTGCTCTCTCTCCCTCTCTGTCTCTCTCTTCCCTCTCTGTCTCTCTCCCTCTCTTCTCTCTCCCTCTCTCTCTCTCTCTCTCTCTCTCTTGCTCTCTCTATCCCTCTCTGTTCTCTCTCCCCCTCTCTCTCTCACACACACACACACTCGCTTATTCTAACTACATTTCTCTCCCTCACCCTCGTTTTGACTTTTGACTTTTGACTTTGCCCCCCCGCCTCTTTCCTCCCCTCTGCTTCTTTCCCTCTCCGACTCCCTCCATTCCGTCTCTTATGTCTTGATTAAGAGAGCTGAACTGGTGAAATCCACTGGTGAGACCTCTGGAGTCTCTCCAGCAACACACTTGTAGACACATGGAACAGCTCAGTACTGCCTCCCGCAGGTTAGACGAGTAACAGCAGTACTTCCGGTCGTCCTCACTGATCCCTTACTGCTTCTGATGGCGCAGTTCTCTCTCTCTCTCTCTCTCTCTCTCCTCTCTCTCTCTCTCTCCTCCTTTCTGCTTGCAAAATCAAGCATGTCATTTACCACTTGAGGCTGAAATTTGCATCTAATGGCCTTTTTGGGTTTCTTCTTTTCTTTCCTTTTCTTTTTTTTTTTTCTAAAAGATTGAAGTCTTGAGTGTAAGTGTGTTTTGACCTCCTCTATCTTTTATGTTGTAAAGTGTTGTAATGACACTTTGGGTAAGACTAGGGGTGTGGGCTCGCTGAGGAATGTCTGCACGTCTCGTATCTCAATATTTCAGGATGCAAATTCAAAGCAGACCGCAATCATTCCGATTGCAATTTGTACTGACAAATTTGTTTCCTGCGCTGAGTGGAGGAAAACAGAAACTGAAATCAGAGAGACAAAATATTTGTTTTTTGAATACCCAATTAAAACCTTGACATTATTGACAGAAAAATACACATTGTGGAGTGTGTTTGCGTGGTTGGTGGCTGGTTCAAGTAGCCTCACGTGGCCCGAGTCAGGCCGGTTTAGTGTCTGAGGCTGGGTGGTGAGGCTGCCCCCCTGTAGTGCATTATTAGCTAATCAATGCCCACGGGTTAAACCAGCCATCGCCACACACACACACACACACACATACATGCTAGCACTTACCACCTGCTCTGTCTGTGTCAAACATCTGCAAACTCAGCAATAAACCGATTTATTCAACAACATCATCCACCCGTGTCCAGCTGTTAGGGTGCCCTGGAAAAGGCATGCTGTAACCGGAACATTACCGCGCTGTTATTTTGACCCGTCCTTTTACTTATCCAATCTCTTTTCTGGACCCCTCTTATGTGGACATGGTGGGGAGTTTTCTTTCCTTAACCTGGAAAGCCCTCCAAAAGATAAACACGTCATAGACCTCCGTCGGTCTCCTGGGATATACAGTGGACGGTGAGTCTGTGGATCCGTCAGCCTCACTGGGGGCAACTCGTCGGCTGGAGGAAGCCGAGGAAGCTCATTAAGTGTATGGTCTGCCAGTGGAAAAGGTCAATTCATGTTGTGAACTTCCAGGTGGTTCTCTGATGGCTAGAAATAAGTGGTGTTATAGGTGTTATCGCAAAAAAAACAAATCCCATGAGAATCCTACACTGGTTGTTTCTGAGACCATGTGCTCTTAAGTCTGGAGACATACTGCCGCGAAATAAATAAGTCAGCCAGTTGAGGTGACTCGGAACTTGTTGTCTCTGCCAGCAACGTCTGTCGCACTCGCCAAACGCCAGTACCTCCCACAAGATTTGTACACCCTTCATAATACTGGCTATTAGTGAGAAATCCACCAACGTTCACGATATGCAGACGGCAGCCAACCCACGTAGTGACTAAACAACGCACAGTTGTTTTCTTAAAACACATTCATAATCCATGGTCATTATTTTATTTACAACACGCGGCAGGATAATTTTTGTATACAGTTAGTGCACATCTTAACGACACAAAACTATGAACTGATTAATGCGTGGCTATGTTTGTCGTCTGTTGCGGTCACACACTTTCTCTGCGACTCTCCTTGCGTGTTTGTGAAGAGAAAACCAAGGTGATTAGTCACTAACAACCCCTTCAACACTTAAACGTCTTCTCGTCGGGTGCGGGGAGCCACTGGCTGCTCGCTCTTCCTCTCTGAGACAGCACTGAAATGTCTCCGAGCTCTCCTTCTCTGAGATCGCATGAAAATGTCTCCCCCGGCCTTCCCTCTCTGAGACAGCAGTAAACTGTCTCCCAGCTCTCCCTCTGAGGCAACACTGAAATGTCTCCTAGCTCTCCTTCTCTGAGATAGCATGAAAATGTCTCCCCCGGCCTTCCCTCTCTGAGACAGCAGTAAACAGCCTCTTACCTCTCCTTGTCTGAGACGGCACTAAAATGTCTCCTAGCTCTCCATCTGAGACAACAGTAAACAGCCTCCTAGCATTCCCTGTCTGAGACGGCACTGAAATGTCTCCTAGCCTTCCCTCTCTGAGACAGCACTAAAATGTCTCCTAGCCTTCCCTCTCTGAGACAGCACTAAAATGTCTCCTAGCCTTCCCTGTCTGAGACAGCACCGAAATGTCTCTTAGCATTGCCTCTCTGAGACAGCACTAAACTGTCTCCCAGCTTTTCGTCTCCGAGACGGCAGTGAACAGCCTCCTAGCTCTCCCTCTGTGAGACAGCAGCAAAAGGCCTCCTAGCTTTCCCACTGCCAGACAGCACTAAACCCTCTCCTAGACATGTGCTACCACTATCAAATTGCAAGGGGTTGGGTATATTTCCTGTTGAAAAACTGTTGAAAATAATTTCGTCCAGTTTATTTTGTGAAGTGAAACTTAAAGAGTTCAATTTAAAGTCTTTACATGTCCTAGACGCAGTCAGAATATAATATAAATATAGCAAAATATATTGAATATAATATATTGTACACTGTACCTTGTAGGCTGAATATATTATATTCACTCTTCAAGTAAGACTGGCTAGTAAAGGAAGCTTGTTGATTTAACCGTAGAGCACAATCGGAATTTTTCTTTTTCAGACCGGAGGACTTTCACACAGACTCACTGATCTCGACCCATTTTAAATGGATCGTCTGAACAAAAAAACGCGATGTAAAAAAAAAACCGCCAGGCCGCCTCCGGTGTAGCGGGGCTCCCCGAGGAACACGGAAGCAGAATGAAAGCGGACGCACTTTATGCTTGAGCCCTGGTGTTTCTAAGCCTTTTGTGCCGGCGCCCTTCAACGGGCTTCTCCGACGTAGCTTCCGGGGGAACCATCCATCTCATCCCACCTCTCCCAGACTAGCGACACGTTTGTTGTTTTCTTTTAATCACATCGACGGACCTAACGCGTACCGAGCATCTGCGCTGTAGATTTAACCATCTAGCTTCTCTGCTGTTGTAAAACACGTTTCTCACCAGATGCCATAGATGCTGTCTGTTACATTAGCTTAAGTCAGAGCTGCTGTTGCTGGCCTCCTCTCATTGTCCATGTTCTTGCCGACAGTTTGATCTCCATTGAGCCGAGTGAAAAATGCCTTCTGGCTCAAACACATACAGTACGTATACACTTACATCCAAACATACTAAACACAAACATACAAATAAGTCACTTCGTGTACTTTAATACTTAATGTGTACTTGTATAATGTTTCCCCCGCTCCACGATTGCGAACAGCTAAGGTACGTTCTAGCCACGGCATCCCATCATGCCGTGAGCTGCATCGATGTTTGCATCAATTGCATCGTCGACGTCGCCGTGACGTTCAATCTGACCTCAGTGCCCTGGTCTCCTGACCCGTGGACTGGAGGAAGGATTGTTATCAGGATCACAGTTGCAGTGCAGTTCACATAACAAATAACAACTCCTACCTCTGTTGTTGTTAATTATGAAACAAAAATAAAGGATTGTGGTCAGTGAACACCTCAGTCACACTGTTATCTTCTCGGCTATTTTCCCCAACAAGCTACAAGCCCGTGTCATTTGGTTCCATGGAGCTACGTGACGAGCCTGCGCATTGGTGGATAATGGGAAAATTTGTTCAGTAAAAAAAAAGGACATGAAACACTTGATGTGCAGCAGCAGGACACTTGATGTGCGACGACGACGACGACCACCGCCACCACCACCACCACCTCCACTACAACCACCTCCACCACCACCGCCACCACCACAACCATTACCACCACTACAACCACCTCCACCACCATCACCACCATCCCCACCACCACCGTACGTCATCCAAATCATCAATGAGGACGTCACCATGTCTGATTGCGGCCGTTCAAAATGAGTCTGATTAGAAAAGCCAATCTCTCGCACAGTTTAACCCGCTTATTAGAATAGAATAGAATATAACTTTATTCATCCCGAAGGAAATTCTTGTGCCAGGTTACATAGTGATACAGTACAATAAAACAATATAACAATATGGAAACAACAGAATGATAAACATAAACTAACTGATTTACAAATTTACAGTTGAAATATACAAATATGTAGACAGTAGTATTGATAATATTGCACGTAAAAATGGGTAAAGTGCACATGATATTGAGAGGTACTATTTCACATTGTATTGCTGTATAGGGGGGAGTTATAGGGAGGAGTTATAGAGTTTGATGGCCACAGGCAGAAAGGACCTCCTGTGGCGTTCTGTGGTGCACCTCGGTAATCTCAGTCTACGGCTGAAGGTGCTCTGGTATGACACCAGTGTGGCGTGCAGGGGATGGGAGGCGTTGTCCATAATACTGAGTAGTTTACCCAGCATCCTCCTCTCCGAGACCTCCACCAAAGACTCTAATTCCACTCCCAGGACAGAACCAGCTTTCCTGATGAGCTTATTGAGTCTGTTGGCGTCGGTTGGCGTCGGCTGCCTTCACCCTTCACCAATTAGACATTGTCTCTCCTTATTTTAGTCATCTGGTTGTGTCGTTTCCGTTGTTCAGGACTTATTGAGCTTATATTTGCACAAAAAGCGCAACATTAAGATGTATTGATTGATTGATTGATTGATTGACTGATGGAACATAGCTGCAATTGCCTGTAAATGTCGCTTTACAGGCCTACAACTAATACGTGTGTTTGCAAGGTGCCACTAAAAAAGTGTACAGATTTGAAAAGGTTGTAGTAATCATTGCAAATTGTTGCAGCGGCAGCACCTTTTGAAAGTTCTGTCACCAATTTTTACATGCAAATGCAATGCCTTTAATTCAGTCAACCATTCATTCAACCTGCCATTCATTGCTGCAGGGATGTTTTGTGAAGTCATTCCACTACAACCTTACCCTGGAAATCCAGAGTTCTCGCGAGAGCACAATTAGAATTTGCTCAGCGAGTACTCTGGTAAACGAGTAACATGCTCATTAGCTATGCCCGTTGTTCCGAACATCAACCAATCACATCGGTGTATCTGATATAGGCGGGCCAGAGGCGGGCTAAACAGATGACGTCAGCGCTGCGACGGAATCAGTCCGGAATCAGTCAGTAAACATTGCAAGATGGCTATCGAAAATGTTGACTGAGTATCTGTACAAACTAGGGATGCACCGATACCACTTTTTTTCAGACCGAGTACTTGCCGATACCGAATACCGATACGAGTACTTAATAAAACCATTACAGTTTGCGGTTCTGATGGGGGGTGCTCCGTTAATTTGCGGTTCTGATGGGGGGGGTGCTCTGTTAATTTGCAGTTCTGATGGGGGGGGGGGGTGCTCCGTTAATTCGCGGTTCTGATGGGGGGGGTGCTCCGTTAATTTGCGGTTCTGATGGGGGGGGGGTGCTCCGTTAATTCGCGGTTCTGATGGGGGGGGGGGGTGCTCCGTTAATTTGCGGTTCTGATGGGGGGGGGGTGCTCTGTTAATTCGCGGTTCTGTTGGGGGGGGGGGGGGTGCTCTGTTAATTTGCAGTTCTGATGGGGGGGGGGGGGGGGGGTGCTCCGTTCATTTGCGGTTCTGATGGGGGGGGTGCTCTGTTAATTGGTGGGGACATGTCCCCAGCGTCCCCACTAAATTCTACGCCCATGCTCGGTACCATGCGCAGTTGCTATTAAACATCCATAAACGACAACTCGGTTGCATCTCTTTATTTCAATATTCCTTGGCTAAGAATATTACAAGGTTAACGTTGCGTTGCCAAAGTGGTATCTCCGTGGTATTTCCATTAGGCTACATTTACGTCTCTCTGTCAAACTATTCTCCAAAACAAACTCGTTTCCGTCTCTCTGGATACGTCACCCCGTGTATTCTTCTGATTGGTCGTAGTGTTATCCAATTGCGTGCAGTGATATTTTCAAATGCATTCTTGGTGCCGCCCCTCGAGTTGGGCCATTTTCATTGCTCATTACCAGACCTACAGCTTTC
Organism: Coryphaenoides rupestris; assembly: GCA_002895965.2. NCBI lineage: Eukaryota > Metazoa > Chordata > Actinopteri > Gadiformes > Macrouridae > Coryphaenoides > Coryphaenoides rupestris. The sequence goes on from PIJE02000186.1 coordinate 409,422, forward strand.
TAGATGTGGGTCTGGATTTCCAGGCTACTACAACCTACCAATTCAGCACAAGCAAAACATCATTCATCATTTGATTAGAGAAGATTGTGCTTAAAATCTACAGGAAAGGAGGGCAGGGACATTACATTATAACTGCTGTCATAGTAAAGGTCACAGTTTTACATTAACACACACCAGTGGTTCTCAAACCTTTTCTGTCATTCCCCACTTTGGAGGGGGGGACATTTTCAAGCCCTATCTGTACCCCATCGCCCCAACAAAATGCTAACGAATTAGACCAAGTAGTAAAAAGTAGTAGTTTAAAATGTATTGATATATATATATATAGATGTAATGGTTGCAATATTATTGTTCAGGTACTTTAATTGTATGTCTGTTAACCATGCTTCTCTCTCCTTGCTTTGAGAATATGAGGACATTCTAATTGAAGAAGAGGGCGTGTGTCTCTGCCCCGTGAACTTGCCGATGGCAATGCAACCAATGAACACGGCATCCGAGGTCGAGCCCTCAGCTGCGCCAATGAACGATTGGCCGGCAAGACGGCTGTCTGATTTAAATAGCGCGCATGTCAGCCGCTGGAGACCGAACTCTTTTACTCCCGAAACCAGTGCGAAGTGGGACGCGCACCGTGACCTGTACTGCATGAGTATCTGTTTTATATCACTAGTGTTTTAACCTTACGGTGATGGTGACGTAGCGAACTCCGTTTTGTAGTTTTTGTTTCCGTCCGCGTACAGTGTGCCTCCTCCGCGCTTTCTTGCGCGCCGTATGGTTGTATCCGATTGTTAAAGGAACAGGGGAGGGTTGCGCTGTAACCGTTGTAGGCTACATTATTGTTTGTTTGTTTGTTTGTTTCTTTGAGCATCTCCCCTTAGTATCCGCAGATCGATGGCCATGGTCTGGAGTGTGACTAGCGCCGTATAGTTAGTCCCACTATCAGTTAACTCACGTGTGTTTGATTGCTGGGAATTCCCACCTGGTTGGAGTTGCCTTTGTGTAAGGATCCCCTTTTGATAGTGCAGTGCTTTGGAATGTTTATTTTGTGCAGTACTCTATTGTTCATGTGGTGTGCAGTGTTTTAGTGTTCATATTGTGTGCAGTGCTTTAGTGTTCATATGGTGTGCAGTGCTTTTTTTTGTGTCCGGATTTTATCTAGTTAACTATTTATAGTCGTGACTTTGTACACTTATTTTATTCCATACATGGTACCATGATTTGTTTGTTTTTAAAGAGAACCCCCAGATATCTATTAAATATACTGCTTTTACAACTTGTGTGGTCTACACCTGTGTGTCACTGAAGTCCCATTCCAGATCATTGGTGTTTTAGCCTATCTTAGCATTCATTACATATATATATATATACACAGTATATATAATATATAGTCATAGTAATAGTCAGTCAATAAAATAAAATACCAACCTGCTAACAACCTGAGCACTGCTGTTTGGGAAGTATTTTTGAAATAATACTCTCAGGGGAGAGATGTGCTGATTAATACATGGGATCACTGTGGTGGCTCCAGAATCACTGGTTTCAGCAACTTCACGCAGATTCAGTATTTCCTGAATCGAGGCACCTGCCCCATAGCTCCAGCTTTCGGGTGAATGCAGTGATCTTGTCTACCAGGTGAGGTTGGTGCTTGTCTCTGCCTTGAAGCTGAAGATTTAATTCATTCAGCTTTCCAAATACATCGCTGAGATAGGCCAGTTTCATCAGAAATACATGCGCTCCTCCTCCAAAAAGACCCAAATCTTCTGTCTGAGCTCAAAGACTCGACAACACTTTGCCTCGGGAAGCCACCTTGCTTCACTGTGAAAGAGCACAGCTGAGTGATCGGCTGAATGATCAGCTAAATGATCAACTGAATGATCAGCTCCCATCTCCTCACAAAGTGTGGAGAACAGTCGCGCTTTCAGGGGTCGGGTTTTGATGAAATTGACCACACTCACAACCTCTGTCAAAACCTTGTTCAGTTCGGGGCTGAGCTGCCTTGACGCGCTTCTCTGTGAATGACACAGTGTGTCCATTGACCCTCTTGATTAGTGCCTGCAGTCCTTTTCTTTTCCCTGCCAGGTCTGCGTGCCAACCGACCAAAAGCCCATACAGTTTTGAGTGACTTATTTTATTTTAAACAAATATAATAAGGCGATCTACCGCGGAATAGCGCTAGCACCCCACCCCCGCCCCCGCCAATCCAGCATCCCGCATCACTCCTGTTGCATACATCCTTTGTTTGTGTGTGGTTGTTTTGTCCCCGGGAAAGTTTATTCCAGGGTGCTGGAAAGGAGGCTCCGGCCGATTGTCGAACCTCAGCTCCAGGAGGAACAATGCGGATTCCGTCCTGGCCGTGGAACAGTGGACCAGCTCTTTACCCTCGCAGGGTTGTTGGGGGGGGGGGGCATGGGAGTTTGCCCATCCAGTCTACATGTGCTTTGTGGACTTGGAGAAGGCTTATGACCGTGTCCCCCGGGGAATCCTGTGGGGGGTACTACGGGAGTATGGGGTACCGGGGCCGTTGGTACGTGCCATTCGAACAAAGTGCGAGCTGCGTCCGTATTCTCGGCAACAAGTCAAGCACGTTCTCAGTGGGTGTTGGACTCCGCCAAGGTTGTCCCTTGTCACCGGTTCTCTTCGTGATCTTCATGGACAGAATCTCAAGGCGCAGCCGAGGTGAGGAGAGTGTCCGGTTTGGGGACCTCAGAATTGCATCTCTGCTCTTTGCAGATGATGTGGTTCTGTTGGCTACATCAGACCGTGACCTCCAGCATGCACTGGGGCGGTTTGCAGCCGAGTGTGAAGCGGTCGGGATGAGAGTCAGCACCTCCAAGTCTGAGGCCATGGTTCTCTGCCGGAAAATGGTGGAGTGTCCCTCCGGGTTGGGAGTGAGTTGCTGCCTCAAGCGAAGGAGTTTCAAGTATCTCGGGGTCTTGTTCACGAGTGAGGGGCAAAATGGAGCGGGAGATGGACAGACGGATTGGTGCAGCGTCTGCAGTGATGCGGGCGCTGTACCGGTCCGTTGTGGTGAAGAGGGAGCTGAGCCGGAAGGCGAAGCTTTCGATTTACGGTCCATCTACGTTCCAACCCTTACCTTATGTCTGGATGTCTGGATGTCTGGATGTCTGGATGTCTGGATGTCTGGATGTCTGGATCTCTGGAGCTCTGGGTCTCTGGGTCTCTGGGTCTCTGGGTCTCTGGATGTCTGGATCTCTGGAGCTCTGGATCTCTGGAGCTCTGGAGCTCTGGGTCTCTGGGTCTCTGGATGTCTGGATGTCTGGATGTCTGGATGTCTGGATCTCTGGATCTCTGGAGCTCTGGAGCTCTGGAGCTCTGGGTCTCTGGATGTCTGGATGTCTGGATCTCTGGAGCTCTGGGTCTCTGGGTCTCTGGGTCTCTGGGTCTCTGGATGTCTGGATGTCTGGATGTCTGGGTGTCTGGGTGTCTTGGTCTCTGGAGCTCTGGGTCTCTGGGTCTCTGGGTCTCTGGATGTCTGGATGTCTGGATGTCTGGATGTCTGGATGTCTGGATCTCTGGATCTCTGGAGCTCTGGAGCTCTGGGTCTCTGGGTCTCTGGATGTCTGGATGTCTGGATCTCTGGAGCTCTGGGTCTCTGGGTCTCTGGATGTCTGGAGTCTGGATGTCTGGGTCTCTGGCTGGATGAAAGGACTCTGGAGTCTGGTGGTTCGGGATCTGATTAGGATGCCCCCCGGGCGCCTCCCTTTGGAGGTTTTCCGGGCACGTCCAACTGGGAGGAGACCCCGGGGCAGACCCAGAACCCGCTGGAGGGATTATATATCTCGTCTGGCCTGGGAACGCCTCGGGACCCCCCAGGAGGAACTAGAGAGTGTGGCTGGGGAGAAGGAAGCCTGGGGGGCCCTGCTTAGCCGGCTGCCACCGCGACCCGGCCCCGGATAAGCGGACGAAATGGATGGATGGATGGATGGATGGATGGATGGTCTAATTGATTTTTATTGGCAGTAAAGAAATGCATAAATAAAGATAGTAAAAAAAAAGACAAATTTCCTCCTGTTCGCCACGCCCCACCTTTCATATCTCTATTGCCCACTAGTGGGGCGCGGCCCACACTTTAAGAATCGCTGAAAAGACACACACACACACGCACACACACACACACGCACTCTAAATTGCTTCACAGAACACAATGGCAAAACACCAATACATGAAATAATAAAAGAAAAAAAGAACACTAGACAGGTTAAATAACAAATACGCGTGGGTGCAAAAGATGCAAGGAGAAAAGTCTAATGTTGTTATATCTGTGCGACCTTAAATATAGCCAGCTAACATGGACAGTTAAAAAATATCCACATGCGCTACTTTATCATTAACTTACAGTGTAGGACTCCAGGAAGGACATATCCCAGATTTGGATTTCGAGCTCTCGCGGAAAAGAAGTTAGCCCAAACATTCCGGTTTCGTGGCCGAGCCAAAGCCGATCCCCAGCTTTTGATGACACTTTTGTGACTCAGTCACGGTCTCCGGGCTCCCGGGGTTGGGGGGCGTGGCTCCCGGCTCCGGTGCCGCCCCTGCAGGATTAGCGGCACCTGCGCTGGGGGTCCTCCGTTTGGGTCCTCCTGCTCACATTGTGACAGACTCATTTCCTGTAGGAGCCACAAAATTGATCATCTAATGAATCATCTATGTCCTTGAGGAACTTGTTCACATAAAGGAATCCTCTATCCGCTTAATCCCAAGTCATTCTTTTGTATTTTTTTATATCTTCGTTTTATGAACTCCAATTAAGGATTTGCATCACTTCCGTTTCTGGGCTAGAGCCACGAGGGCCATAATTTCATCATTAAGACTTAGCGAACACGCACACTCTAACTAGACTACGTTTGAATTCACACAAAGCTGGTGAAACTGGCCTCTGTTCCTCACGGGGAGCTTAAAAACAAACTAGTCAGAGCCAGTGACTCAACGGTTTCTATAACCTGTTAGTTTTTATGTTTTTCTTACATTTTCCTTTGATGCCATTTGTATTCTTGTGCGTTTGTATACTGTATCCCTCTCAAGTAGACTAGGGGTGGATGCTGACGTCACCCACATTACCATGTAATATCAATGGTGCGGGAGTGTGTGTTTGCAGCTGTTGCTCCTGCGTCTGGCAGAGCAGGCGCATCGCCGTGTCGATGTCTGGATGTCTGGATCTCTGGATCTCTGGAGCTCTGGAGCTCTGGGTCTCTGGGTCTCTGGATGTCTGGATCTCTGGAGCTCTGGGTCTCTGGGTCTCTGGATGTCTGGAGCTCTGGATCTCTGGATCTCTGGAGCTCTGGGTCTCTGGGTCTCTGGATGTCTGGATGTCTGTGGGTCTCTGGATCTCTGGATCTCTGGATGTCTGGATGTCTGGATGTCTGGAGGTCTGTATGTCTGGAGCTCTGGAGCTCTGGAGCTCTGGGGGTCTGTGTGTGTCCGTGTGTGTCCGTGTGTGGGCGTCGTGTGATTACCACTCGGCCACCCCGGCTACATATATGAGTGCACCCCGTAAATGAGTGTCATTTCACGGGTACAACTTATTGAGTCTACCGCTTAAGTAAGTCCACGGCTACATATATGAGTGCACCCCGTAAATGAGTGTCATTTCACGGGTACAACTTATTGAGTCTACCGCTTAAGTAAGTCCACGTCTACATATATGAGTGCACCCCGTAAATGAGTGTCATTTCACGGGTACAACTTATTGAGTCTACTCACGACGATAATGGATGGTATGGATGGGTGGATGTTTTGTCTTGAGTGTATGATTTTTATTGGCAGTAAAGAAATGCATAAATAAAGATAGTAAAAAAAAAGACAAATTTCCTCCTGTTCGCCACGCCCCACCTTTCATATCTCTATTCCCCACTAGTGGGGCGCGGCCCACACTTTAAGAATCGCTGACAGACACACACACACACACACACACACACGCACACACGCACTCTAAATTGCTTCACAGAACACAATGGCAAAACACCAATACATGAAATAATAAAAGAAAAAAAGAACACTAGACAGGTTAAATAACAAATACGCGTGGGTGCAAAAGATGCAAGGAGAAAAGTCTAATGTTGTTATATCTGTGCGACCTTAAATATAGCCAGCTAACATGGACAGTTAAAAAATATCCACATGCGCTACTTTATCATTAACTTACAGTGTAGGACTCCAGGAAGGACATATCCCAGATTTGGATTTCGAGCTCTCGCGGAAAAGAAGTTAGCCCAAACATTCCGGTTTCGTGGCCGAGCCAAAGCCGATCCCCAGCTTTTGATGACACTTTTGTGACTCAGTCACGGTCTCCGGGCTCCCGGGGTTGGGGGGCGTGGCTCCCGGCTCCGGTGCCGCCCCTGCAGGATTAGCGGCACCTGCGCTGGGGGTCCTCCGTTTGGGTCCTCCTGCTCACATTGTGACAGACTCATTTCCTGTAGGAGCCACAAAATTGATCATCTAATGAATCATCTATGTCCTTGAGGAACTTGTTCACATAAAGGAATCCTCTATCCGCTTAATCCCAAGTCATTCTTTTGTATTTTTTTATATCTTCGTTTTATGAACTCCAATTAAGGATTTGCATCACTTCCGTTTCTGGGCTAGAGCCACGAGGGCCATAATTTCATCATTAAGACTTAGCGAACACGCACACTCTAACTAGACTACGTTTGAATTCACACAAAGCTGGTGAAACTGGCCTCTGTTCCTCACGGGGAGCTTAAAAACAAACTAGTCAGAGCCAGTGACTCAACGGTTTCTATAACCTGTTAGTTTTTATGTTTTTCTTACATTTTCCTTTGATGCCATTTGTATTCTTGTGCGTTTGTATACTGTATCCCTCTCAAGTAGACTAGGGGTGGATGCTGACGTCACCCACATTACCATGTAATATCAATGGTGCGGGAGTGTGTGTTTGCAGCTGTTGCTCCTGCGTCTGGCAGAGCAGGCGCATCGCCGTGACGATCGCCGCTTCTCCTGTCGACTCACCACCTTGGTTCTCCACATGCCATGCCACATCGGCGGCTTAGTTCAGGGCTCCTCCAAGGACACGGGCAGGTTTGTGGTGAAAAAGTTGGGTTTATTGTAAAGGGTGCTGGTGGCTGAGTGTGTGTGTGTGTGTGTGTTGGTGGGTGACTTAACACACACACTCCCACAAATGGATATTAATAATAATAATAATCTTCCCTACACATGACATAAGCAATATCAAGTCCTCTTACGAATCCCCCCCCCCCCCCCCCCCCCCGCATTCCTGACTCATGACACAAATTACACAGATTGATGAATGTGTTCCAATATTAGACACAATTTGAATATAAAGTGAGGACTAAACAATAAAAATTAACTATCTTTTTTTTTATTACCTCCGCAATTAAAGTGCTTAATTCGATTTTTTTCCTCTGAATCAATACACCACCAGGATCTTGCTAAGTTGCCAGTTTGAGTCACGTAACGACCTTCTCTGTCTGCCAGTTCATTCAGTTAGTTAATACATTTTACAAGAAGGAAAACACGTCTCATGAACAAGTTATTGTGGCAAATATGCGTGAGCTCCACTGGTTCCCGGTAATCGCTGGCAATCAGTTTCAAGACATTGGTACAGGGAACGACAAGGCTGTCAGTGGAACCCCCCCCATCTACCTCCAAGCATCAGTCAGACCCCATGCCTCATACTGCAGCTGGCCGGCCGGCACCACCATCGCTGAGAGCAAGCAAACGTCGCACCTCCAAGTCTCAAACTCAACACTCATCTGTTCAGAGTTCACCTGGACTCTGCGTAGCTTCCCTCCTGAATGCCATCGCCTCTCAGATCCCTATAGCACTTACTTCTACGTTGGTACATCCCAGGCGTTAAAAACAGAATCGTAGGAATTCGTACGTTCCGGCACCTTATCCCAGCTTTTTCCTTGCTGGTTCGCAGCAAGGGGTAAACCTAGCCATTATGAATTATGTAACTTGTTCTTTTCAAATCTTACTGTACCGTCAGCGCTGTATTGTTTTTTCACCCTCTTTGGACAAATGTACTTACTGTAAGTCACTTTGGACAAAAACGTTTTTAAAGTCATTGCTTTGCATCTGATTTCAGGATTATAAATAATCAAATAAAAACACTAATTAAAATAACATATTTTCCTGCGACAAAAAGAAGTAGGCCTCCTTCGGTTTTTTTATGAAATGATGAACACCAAGTTTCTGCAATTAAAACGGTGCCTCGCAGAGCCGTGGGTTTATTTTCATTTTCTGCTCGAGCCAACAAAGACGCGTTGTCGTCACTCCCCAGCGACGTCCAACCACCTCCCACATGACCGCCGCTGTCACGCTGATTCAAACCGCTCCTGTCACCAGTCAAACAGTCACACCAGTCAGTGTCTTTTTCTTTGAATGACTTCTGAATCATCTTATCGCTATTTAAGGAATGTGGAGGAGGATGAAAGGCATTGTACGCACGCGAGTGTGTGTGTGTTTGTGTGTGTGTGTGTGGGCCCGAATCATACGTTTATTCATAAGATTTACACGTGTAAACCGGTGGTGGTGGTGATGACGATGATGATGATGGCTGGTAACAAAACAGATTTAGTTTTGGACTGACAGACTGTCAATCATCTGGGAACTAAACAGTGTGAGTGTATGTGTGTGTGTGTGTGTGTGGGGGGTAGTGGTTGCGTTTGAGGATATTGAGGAGGACGGGGGTATTGTGGAGCAGGGTGGGAGGATGCTGACGTCAATATTTCTTTCTCATTTAGAAGTCAATTGTATTTTAGACACATAGTAAAATAAACAAATATGCAAAGAAAAAGTTTGCTTGGTTGATGCAAAGCAAGCAAGGCGGGCGCACAAAAAGGTGTCGTATTGTTTTCTCGAATTAACTAACTCAGGGGTTCTGCTAAGGAACTCCGTCATGAGCCTTCATGAGGCGTCATGAGCGTTCCTTTATACAAATAAAACAATCCATATCCAAAGAACGCCGTCGTCCTATCGAAAGGGAAAGTGGGCAAATGCGAAGTCCGGGCCTTTTTTCCCTGCACACCGACATCGGTATAGAGCGTAGGCGAACGCAAAACGGCTAAAGTGGCACTAAATCATTAATGTAACGACGCAACAAACCGCAGAGGAAACAAAAAAAAAATGTTTTACAGGTGGGGGGGGAGGGGGATCGCCACTGGAAAACAGGCTATTTACAAAGGGGAATACTTTTGAGTGTGCGACAACCACCGCGAAGGAAACGATAACGAACAAACTAGCACACAGCAAAGATGACAGGCGGAGCGCCGTTGCTCAATATGGATGGAGCCGCCCTCACGGACCGCCGCACCGACGTTCAGCGCCTCGCTAGACCGGAGGGAGCCCTGCTCGAGGGCCCCCCCGTCCTTATGGCGGTGACGCACGCCTCGGTGGGAGCCATGGAGAGGGAGAGAGAGAGAGAGAGAGAGAGAGAGAGAGGGAGAGGAGAGAGGAGAGAGAGAGAGAGAGGGAAGAGAAGAGGGATGCTGCTGCCTACTGCTCGGCATGCACCCATGGAGAGTCAAGGGAATTGCCGGTGAATCACACATTGTCATTTTTGATGAGGTTTACCTGCGCTGCGCTTTGCCCTACGTCACGGTGAGCGCAGAGCACAATTTTCCCATCAGGGTGAAGTGGCTTCAGCGTCAAACGGGACACACGAGCGCCATTGCGTTTCAGCGCGCGTCTGCAGCCGAGCGTTCAAGACGTGGATCGAGGGTGGATGTCGGATAGACGAGCCGGTCTGAACTTGCACTAGAATCTGGATTGAGATTGAGGTGTTATGTGCCATAACGTGCACGTTGAGATTGGTCAGCGGTGTGGCTCGTGGGCGAGACCTTGAAGCTCCAGGCCTGTCGTCAGGATGGCAGAGTCGCTCACCGGCTTCCGCAAGAGACTCAGACCCCCCCCCCCACTCCCGCCTTCCATCTGCGAGCTTGCGTGTGTCTACATCTTATAGCCCTTAGCATTGTTGAGCATATTGCATGTTATTGATGTTGGTAATGTGCTCAGAATGGCACGTCTGCTCTTATACCAGCAGGCAACTTAGCAATTATGAAACCTCGTAACTATGAATGCTTGAAACCCGCTCTATTCTCATCTTTATGTACCGCAGCGATGTGTAAAACGCTGATGTAAACGTCAATCTAAATGAGACGGTTGATTTCGACACTCTACTTTGTCAAGTGACCAAACAATGTAACTTACAACGTCATGCTATTGAACAGGTTCGCTGGGTCTACTGGACAAAAACTCTTGAGGGAAACTCTGAAACACTGCCTTGTTGCAGACTAGAGTCAAGGAACAACTTTGTGCAGTCTTGGGCTTTTTCATTTTGTTTCAGTGTTCCTACAAATTACAGATGAAAAAAGATTTAAAGCTACTTTAAATTTGGCCAATTTCCATTAATGTGAATCGTGAATAAAGACAATTTGTACAAAGTTGCACAGTTACACATCAGGTTTGCAGTGACACCGCTATCTTTTTGTGGGTGATACAATTTCCCACAGAAATCAATCTACGAGTCCAAAGCTGCAGGTTCAAATACTTTTGCACGTGGGGGGGGGGGTTATGCTGAATAGCCAATGGGGATGCTTGGATTAACATTTGACAACCCAGTCAGAATAATAATTTCACTATCCAATCACAGAGCCAGGGGGGGAGGAGCCTTGCTAGTCTATTTTTTCCTGCAGTCTGCCAGGGGGTAGACTGCCTGTGGCCCATGAAATAAGATCATGATCGCTTTATTAGCACCACAGCAGGATATCGCTGCCGTGGCAGTGTATTGGAAATGTCAATGTCTCAATAGAAGTGCTTTGAAACAGTTTAAACGTTGTTTCTTTAAACGGTTTGGGATAATAAACAGATATTGGTGGTGAACTCACCTTCATATTATCGCCATGGCCACGCTGTACTTGCTGGCAAACCAGCAGATAATACTGTTTTCTACACAATACATGGAAAGAGAGCTGTAGGAGCACACATTTTCCAATGCACTATGTTTACATGCACAGACAACAATAAGTAACAAAGACGACATAAATATAACTATAACCTGGGTACGACTGGCCATATTGTGGTTATTCTGGTGAAGCTGTCTAATACTTTGAGATTCCCTGCTTTCAAATAAATATTCCTTTTGACCTGTGAAGTCCTGCCCACAGATAGAAGGATACAACCATAAATGTGTAACGGTACCAGAACAGGTAGAACCCAAAAGCACGACACAGAACTACTAGATGCAAACAAAGTCCACAAAGGGTTTAATCCAAACTCGGTAGTCCAACAGGCAAAAGTCACAAACTTGGATCTCCTGTTTCTGTCAGAAACTTGGGTGAAACCTGATGAACACAGCCAGCTTCTAGAACTATGTCCCCCTGGCTACGACTATTACAGCTCCCCTCGGCCTATCGGCCGTGGAGGTGGCTTAGCTGCCATCTACAGAAATTGCCACAAGTGCACTCGTATTAGAACCACTGTTTACTCTACCTTTGAAGTCTTGATTTTTAAATCCAATGCTGTTAGTCCTGTCCTTTTTATAATTGTATATCGTCCCCCTAGGCTGGATGCCACCTTTCTCTCAGAGTTCTCTGTGTTTTTATCCTCTGTTGTTGTGGATCATGACAAAATCTTAATCTCTGGTGATTTTAACTTTCATGTCGACCTCACTTCAGATGTCAAAGCCAACGAATTCCTTAATATCATGGACTCCTTCAACTTTCTGCAGCATGTTTCTGGCCCAACGCACAACCGTGGTCACACGCTAGACCTCATATTCACAATTGGCTTGACCATTCCCTCCCTAACTTTGGAAGATTTGGGTATCTCAGACCACGTGTGCATCAGGTTTTCTACCATCATTCACACTGCCCATAAAACTAAACTGCCTGCCTCTTATTCTCACGCAATAAACTCCTCCACAGCCAGCAGGTTCTCTGACGCCTACATAACTACCTCCTTACTGGACACACTTGAGGCCCAGCTACCCTGCTTGAGTACAGAAGAGTTGATCACTCAGTTTAACTCAACCTGTGCAGATATTCTGAAAGATGTAGCCCCACTCAAACTGAGGCAACCAAACACGAAAACCCAGCCCTGGCTGAATGAAAACACCCGTGCCGCCAGGGTATTATGTAGGAGAGCAGAGAGAAGGTGGAAAAAAGACAAGCTCCAAATCGCTTATGACATGTTGAGGAGTTGCCTTGTCAATTATCAAAAAACTATCAAAGCAGCCAGAGCAAATTACTTTGCTGATATTATTTCAAAAAACTCTCATTCACCCAAAGCAATATTTCATACTATTAACACTGTCCTAAATCCTGCTGTTACTGCCCCCTCTGTGCCCTCCACAGTCACTTGTGATGAATTCCTCCATTTCTTTACTAAGAAAATTGAGAATATCAGATCGGGTATCTCACCCCCTGTCTATGACCCCCCCATTCCTCCTCCCTGCTCTGCTGTCCTAACTAGGTTGGAGCCGGTGTCTCTGGCCCATATCAGCGACATGGTCAGACACACTAAGCCGACTACCTGTCCCATGGACATCGTCCCTACACGCCTTTTGAAGGATGTCTTTGACACCGTAGGTCCCACTGTCACCCTCATTTTGAACAGTAGTCTAGTGAACAGCTCTGTCCCTTCCTGCTTTAAACATGCAGTAGTGCAACCCACTATCAAAAAACCCAACCTCGACACCACTGTTCTAAATAACTTCCGGCCTATATCAAAGCTCCCATTCCTGTCAAAGGTCCTAGAAAAGATTGTATACTCTCAGCTCCTGTCTTTTATAGAGAATAACAACATCATGGACACATTTCAATCAGGCTTCAGAGCACGCCACAGCACTGAGTCTGCTCTGCTTAGAGTCTCAAACGACCTTCTGCTCTCCCGTGATTCAGGGAAATGTGCCATTTTAGTTCTCCTGGACCTTAGCTGCGCCTTTGACACTGTGGACCACAATATCCTGTTAAGCCGTCTTGAGCACCAGGTCGGTATACAGGGAAGCGCCCTCCAGTGGCTTACTTCCTACTTATCTGACAGATCGTTCTCTGTAGAGGCTGGAAACCTTCTATCCACGTCAGCTCCCATTACCTGCGGAGTGCCCCAAGGCTCAATCCTGGGGCCAATTCTGTTTTCTTTATACATGCTCCCACTAGGTTCCATATTTCAAAAACACAATGTGTCTTATCATTGCTACGCTGACGACACCCAGGTGTACCTCCCCATAGAGTAATAAGAACAACAACTCAGTTAGTATCCTCCTTAACTGCCTATGGCAATCCTCCAACTAAATGACGCCAAAACCGAAGTGGT
>PIJE02000186.1:438550-457193 GCA_002895965.2 Coryphaenoides rupestris
TTGTATGCATATCGTACATTAACAGCCAACCGGTCGATATGTGTAAACACTGTGAATTCTAAACAGGCGTTATCCATGTTGCACTCCCAGCTGGGGACTGCTGTGTTTGCCATCTCCTTATTGATCGTGTGCAGAGCGAGGTATTAGCACCGCTGTTAGATTAGATGCCCTCTAGGGCCAGCCATGCTACGAAACGTATGGATCAAGGGCCACATATTACTATTCATTACCAGATGCACTGAATGGCTGAAGCCGGCTTCTCTCATTTTGTCGAAGCAACCCAACGTTGGTTATTATTGTGAGCAAACCACCGATATAGCATCGACAATAGCAGCCATCCATCAAAAACACCAGCGCGAGGATGTGATATTCGGCGTGTCAATGCAAATGTTTGTGTGAGGTAACTCTCAGGCTCAGTAGCCAATCAGAGACTTGATGTGTGCGACATTTATTCCAACACACAGCACTACTGTATAATACATCAATTACATAAATGACACAACAGGGGCGGACAACTTTGAGCTCCCCCCCCCCCCCCCACCACCACCACCTTTCCGTTGTGGCCTGGCTCACTGTTACCGTGACAACATGTCTCACAGCATAACATCCTGTCAATACTCAATACTGGCAGTGTGTGCAAGGAGAGAACATCTCTCTGCTGGTTACCGCAGGAGAACTCTGCTAATGCAATAGAAGGCAATTAACAGTTGGCACTCATTAGTCAAAATGGGACGTTCACACATGTGTGTGTGTGTGTGTGTGTGTTTGTGTGTGTGCATGTGCATGTGCATGTGCATGCATGTATGTATATGTGCGTGTGTGTGTGTGTGACCACATACCTGCAAGTGTGTGTGTGTGTGTGTGTGTATGCGTGCCCGTCTGTGTGTGTGTGTCTGTGCGTGTGTGCCTTTGTGTAACCACATGCCTGCAGGTGTGTGTGTGTGTGTGTGTGTGTGTGTGTGTGTGTGTGTGTGTGTGTGTGTGTGTGTGTGTGTGTGTGTCTGTGTATGTGTGTGTGTGTGTGTGTTGTGTGTGTGTGTGTGTACGTGCCTGTTTGTGTAATGTGAGGTGTGTTGTGTGTGTGTGTGTGTTGTGGTGTGTGTGTGTGTGTGTGTCTGTGTGTGGTGTGTGTGTGTTGTGTGTGTGTGTGTGTGTGTGTGTGTGTGTGTGTGTTGTGCGTGCGCACCTTGTGTCACAAGCGCAGGTGTGTGTGTGTGTGTGTGTGTGTGTGTGTGTGTGTGTGTGTGTGTGTGTGTGTGGTGTGTGTGTGTGTGTGTGTGTGTGTGTGTGTGTGTGTGTGTGTGTGTGCGTGCGCACCTTTGTGTAACCACATGCCTACAGACGTTGTTGTCGTTGTTGGTATGGATGGTTTGTGCGTGCGGCGTGTGTGTTGCCGAGCCAGCCAGCGTGGGCAGCAGCAGTGATTGTGGTGAGAGCTCAAAGTTGTCCGCCCCTGTTGTGTCATTTATGTAATTGATGTATTATACAGTAGTGCTGTGTGTTGGAATAAATGTCGCATCACATCAAGTCTCTGATTGGCTACTGAGCCTGAAGTTACCTCACAAAACATTGCATTGACACGCCGATATCACATCCTCGCGCTGGTGTTTTTGATGGATGGCTGCTATTGTCGATGCTATATCGGTGGTTTGCTCACAATAATAACCAACGTTGGGTTGCTTCGACAAAATGAGAGAAGCCGGCTTCAGCCATTCAGTGCATCTGGTAATGACTAGTAATATGTGGCCCTTGATCCATACGTTTCGTAGCATGGCTGGCCCTAGAGGGCATCTAATCTAACAGCGGTGCTAATACCTCGCTCTGCACACGATCAATAAGGAGATGGCAAACACAGCAGTCCCCAGCTGGGAGTGCAACATGGATAACGCCTGTTTAGAATTCACAGTGTTTACACATATCGACCGGTTGGCTGTTAATGTACGATATGCATACAACCCGCGATGGCTGACAGAATATCCTTCGATGTTGATTGTAAGTAAGTGGCTTGTAAGTAAACAGATCACAATATTGTTTGCGAGGGATTGTAATGATGAGAGACGTGTCCTGATGCTCGCTGTCAACACAGGTCGACCTCTGCCAGGCGGTCTTTTGTGGATGAGAAGCGCATCCGCGTTTGTTCGCAAGGCATTTCGCATTCCGTCGAAACATGTTTTTCAAATCTATTAAATCTATTAACCATCACATTCTGGTTCCTTATTGGCACAGAATTAATATCTTCCTATTTAATACGTCCTGCAGTCCTCAGCTCTGGCACTATAGAGTTTGTAACTACATTGACACTCAAACTATATACTCCAATGCTCCAACAAGTCGAACAATCAAAGCACATTCACATTAACATTCGAGCGGTGCGCTACGCGTCTCTCCGGTCCAATAAGCGGGAAACAGCTCCCAGGTCACATCATCACAAGCAGGACATTTCCCTTGTTTCAAAAACACTTCATCATCACCTAATTGAGCGTTTCCATTGCCGCCGCCAACCGCCACCAACCCCCGCCGCCAGGCACTCCACCGAAAGTGCCCGCCAAAAGTGCAACAGGGCCCCGTGTCTAAAGTGCAACAGGTTTGTGATTAAACAGAAAACAAAAAACTATAGGAAATGGGCGCTGCCGTGACTTACTTTTTTTTTTAAGGCCACGAGGGTGAGATGTCAGTGTCTCTGCATGGCACCTGTCGCTGCCGCATTGGGCAGCCAGCATCCGCCTCACCCGTGGAATACCAATCACACTATTAATGTTAGCCCGCGGCAACCGGAAGTTGGCCGCCCCTGAGGGGAGCCGGAGAGAGCGAGAGAGAGAGAGAGAGAGAGAGAGAGAGTAGAGCGAGAGAGAGACAGAGAGCGAGAGAGAGACAGAGAGAGAGAGAGAAAGAGAGAGGGTGAGAGTATGAATTGAATGGCCCAGTCAGGCAAGTTCTGAAGAGATTCACATTGCAGGCTTTTCCAATGGAAAAGAATAAGAATAGAAAAGAATAATGAATCACACTACCCCCCACACCCCCCCCCCCCAAAGGTCAATGAAGCAATGAAGCAACATGAAATCCTCCTCCATGTTAAACCGATGGTTCAATGGAGGGCGCGTATGCTTGGGATAATGTGAGACTCTGCGCTCTCAGGCTTCCGATTTGGGGGAGCCGTGTGTGTGTCTTGCACTCAAAATTCCACCGCGAGTGCTGGGAGCAGACAGCCGACATGCTCGCGGCATTCTGATGAACCTGTAGCTATGGAAACTCTCTCCTCGCGTCTCCCAGAGCCACTGAATGCTCGATACTCTGGGCTTTTCTGGCCGCTATGTGTGCACCACTTTTCCTTAAGTGCTTGCTTTCCACTTGACGCTCGCCAGCGTGGCCGGCCGCATACATTGTGCACAAGCTGTCAATGGGAACGAGCAGAGAGAGCGTGAGAGAGAAAAGGGGACACAAGCTGGTTTCTGCCCTTTCAGTGGATTTTGTTTCTTGAATGGAAATGCAGACTTCATTGACTGATCAGACTTGAAGCCTGTAATTCCCGCCATGCGGGGGACGCACTTTTGACTGAGCAGAGGCGACTGCCAGCGGAGGAAAAACACAGCCGTCACAATCATCTCTTGGCCGGAAGTGCACTCTCTCTCTCTCTCTCTCTCTATCTCTCTCTCTCTCTTCTCTCTCTCTCTCTCTCTCTCTCTCTCTCTCTCTCTCTCTCTCTCTCTCTCTGAGAGAGCAGTCATGCAAGTGCCGCTATTCAACTCGTGCTCATTTGCAACTATATGCGTATTGCACAGATTCAAGAAGTGGGAGTTGGTGCATCACATAAATCATTGCATTGCACCGAAAGGGAAAAAGTGCTGAGATTATTGTACATTTGTGCATGATACATACGGTAGATGGAAAAAACTAGTTGACAAATAAAAATGAAATAAACAAAATCACAATTAGCCTACATGATGAATGTTTCGTTTCTCAAAAAGTTACAAGGCTCCTCTCCTTGACTATTCCAGAGAGTAGACTTTGTTGTGTTTCAGTTTTAGAACTAATAAACTGTTAAATAAAATGACATGTGGATCTTCCGCATGTGGATTCACGGTGTGGCTTTATTTTCCAGGAACATCCTACAGACTTGCAAGTCAAACACTGATACAATAACATGTAACTAGTCCAAAGCAATCAATCACTGATTAGATCGCTGAACAGAGCAAGATACTACATCCTCCCTTTTAAAGTGCAAAGGTCAACTTTGATAACATTAAATGACAACATTATGAGTGGTCTGATAACTTTGTTTCCATACTTATCATTATTATTATTATTATTATTATTATTATTATTATTATTATTTAAAGTCTTTCCAGAACTTCTTAACAGCATTCAGTGTCTCACTGGGGCCAAAGGTTCCAGAACTTGAACCATTGTCGGAGCACAACCCTCAGCATTGGCTCATCTGAAAATCACGGGAAGCTTTACTGGTCTCCCACTTCTCACGCTGCAGGTGGGGGTAACTACACTGGGACTGTTGCCCTCAAAGGAGGATGTGTCCTTGGCTGGTGGGCCCTGTGGACTCTCAGGTTGTTCCACTGTTTCAGGATCGCCCGCTCTGTGCAGACTCGGATGGATTTGCCTCAAATGACGTCTGTTCCATCTTAAGATGTGACCAGATGGAGTTTTCACATTGTACGAGCGTGGCTCCTCTGTTTTGATCGTGACTGTGGTGGGCATCCATCCGTGTAAACTGTTGCACCGGAAGAAAACTCAAGTAAAGGCTGTGAGTTGCGGTTGTAGTAGTGCTCTTGACTGACATGTTTTAGTATGGAGTAAACGCCCTCTGGGATGGCTGGTTGTAGAACATCGGTAGAGCTGGGCAGGGTGCTTCGTACTACTCTTCCCATAAGCACCTGAGCTGGGGAAACATCTGTACCTGTTACTGGTGTGTTTCTCAGTGATAGAAGAGTTAGGTGTGGATCTGTGTCTGTCTGTGATGCTTTCTTGAGCGCATGCTCTACAGTCTTTACCATCCTCTCTGCGAGTCATGTAGATGGAGCACCTCTGGGTATTTTGACAAATAATCGACCATAACCAGGTATGAATGCCCATGGAGCTCAAAGATGTCTGCCCCGATCTTCAACCATGGTAACTCTGGGACCTCATGAGCGGCTCCCTCTGATTCTGTGGTTGGAGCTGTTGACATGGAGTGCATTTTTCCACCATGTGCTCGATGTCCTGTGTCATCCCTGGCCAGTGCATCACTTTTCTGGCCTGCACTTCTGTCCTCTGGATACCTTGATGTGCAAAGCGTAGTCTCTCAAGCATCATCTGCCGAGCGCTTTGAGGAATCACAATCCTGTCACCAGCCATCAGTACTCCATTCCTGATCCTAATGCTGACGGTATGTCGCATAGGTCAGTATTGGTAGAGACTGGTTCCAACACTGCATCGTCTTTCAGGCCAACCGTTCTGGTGTGTTTCAACCACCGCTTGCAGTACTTTGTCGCCTGCCTGGTTATCTTCAGGTCATAGCGTTGGAGCTGCAGTAACATGTGTTGCAGCCGTGCTGGGGCTTTGCTCAGGTGTTTCTTGAAAATTACTTTGAGGGGCTTATGATCGCATTGAACAGTCACTGTGGTGCCATAAGCATACCGTGGGAAGCGTATCGCTGCAAGAGTTATTGCCAGCAGCTCTTTCACAATGTGAGCGTAATTGTTCACAGATTCTGTGAGGGCACGTGAGGTGTAAGACAGCGGTCTTCCTTCCTGGAGAAGACAAGCACCCAGCCCGTCTTTTGATACGTCGGTCTGTATGGAAAGGTTTCCACTGCCATACAATATCCTGTCTCAGCAGCTGTCGGTGGGGCGGGGCTGTTATTGTAGCTTTGTTTGGAATATACTGGGTGAGATATCTGGTCATGCCCAGTAGCCCTTTCTTGTCCTCTGGCGGTGGCCGTCACCTTCGTATAATTGGGTTTCACACCTTCGGGTGTCATGACGTGGCCCATGTATCTGGCTTTGGCATGTTGCTGCTGGCCGTCACCTTCGTATCATCGGCTTTCACACCTTCGGGTGTCATGATCATGCATCTGACTGTGTTCACTTTGTACCGGACTTCGTCTTTGTTGAACCTGACGTTGGCTCTCTGTGCCATCTCCATGGCCGTCTGAAGGATAGCATCATTTTTCTCCTCAAATGTGGCGGCAATTATCATGTCGTCTGCAATTATGTGGAAGACTGGAAGACTTGATGCCAAAAGGAAGTCTCTTGAAGCAGTATCTTCCCCACTGCAAACTGAATGTGCACAGCTCAGATGATGACTTCACTTGCCAGTATCCATCTTTGTCATCCAAGATGGTTAAAATGGATTTCCCATACAACTTGCATTGGACCTCCTCTGGTGTGGGTATATAGTAGTGATATAAAGCTTCATTTATATCACGAGGGTCCAAGCACACCCTCAGTGATCCACTTTTCTCTTCTGTTATGACTCGGCTATTTACCCACTCGGTTGGCGCAGTCACGGGTGCTATGACGTCTTTCTCGACAAGCTCTTGTAGGGTTGTTTTCAGTCGATCCATGGTATTTGACTAGTCAAACACCGAAACAATAACTAACGTGACTACTGCAAAGCAATCAATCCCTGACTAGATCGCTGAACAGATGACAATATACATGAGCAATATACTACAGGTTTACGGTCGAAAAGGTCCCATGTCATGTCCCTAACCACTTTTCCTTAAGCTCGATGCAAAACGTCATGGGCTCAAGGAAAGATGTGAAGGAGGATTCATAAGGATTTTGTAGAAGAGAATCCGAGTGCACTTACACTACGTCATTATGTGACGGCGGATGTTATGGACGTGGGTCAGCCGCGGTGAAACTACAATGTTCCGACGACTAAAACGCATCTTAGATACTTCGCCCTTTGTGTTCTTACCGTGTAGCGTCATGCTATAAAGATGGACAACCCGTCATACCAAGATTGGAATACAAAATGTATGTACACTACCGCTTTACCAGCCATGAAAGTGAGACGAAACGCACTCATCATCCTGTCCGCTCATACATGAATCCCAATTAGTATTATTGCTTACATGATGATCGGTTGTATTCATATATTGTATTCGGAATTGTGGGACATCTAGTCTGGTGTACCGTATACTAAAGGAGATAGGAAAGGAAGCATCGAAGCACCTTTCCTTCACATTTGACCAGCTCTTATCCTGATGGCCAATCAGAAACCCCCGGGTCATTTCACTCAGCAGGAGCCTTCGTCAGCAGGGGACCTCATATCTTCAAGAGCTTCTCGATTATGGGTCAAGCAATCTGAGATCCGTTTTGGTGGAAGTCCTTAACTAGGCTGCGCTGTCCGAGCAATATTGGTACATCTAAATGTAGCACTGCTCATCTGAAGTTGCATGCATCAATCTCAAAGTCTAATTGTTACACAAAGCAATATCCCTGGCCTGAGCACGGCCAGTCCCTATAGTCACATGGTCATGGAGTTCTGACTGAAAGCTCTTCTCATATTCTACAATGGAAGCAAGACTAGTTTCAATCGAACGATTGATGCAGTCCTTTCGCTTTGACCCTCCCGGGTTATATATAGAATTACTACGTTGTACCCTGAGAAGCTATTATTGTTACATTGGCAACAGAAATTGTCGTTTTTGGCACTATCGGCTTCCAAATTTGCGTCACCTGCGTCTCTGCATTTAAAGACGAGAGCCAAATATATCTTTGGTATCTCTGCATAACAATTATCCCCAACGCTTGGGATCGCTTACCAGCCGCTCGCATTGTCTCTTAAAACCGATCATTAAAACGACACGCTGCACGCAGTCTTCCTCGGCACCGGGGTGCCAAACACCCCGGCAGTGTCACGGGGGTGCTATTTGGGGTCTTTTCCTTTCACCAATTGGTGCCTTCCAAAAATAACGTTTTAATGCACAACGTTGCCACATGCAGCCGCCGATGACACACACACTCCCTCACATGTGCACATATCCCATGCAATGGTGGAGCCATTTACACGCCATTGGCACCAGACCATGCCGTGCCCAAAGGAACTCTGGCACGATGATCCTTGGAGAACATCACATGTGGCTATCTAACGCTCTCTTAATGAAACACCCATTGAGCTCCACAACTACCGTGTCAATCATCCCCCGCCGGGCCGACCAATACCATTGAACAAACCGCAAAAGAAAAAAAAAGAAAAAAAAGGATTTGACCTTGGGTGTGTTTATATGGTTACTTCCTCTCCGTGAATGAGGTTTCCTGCTGCGATGTCATCGCAAGTAAAGAGAAAGGGTTGAGTCACGCGTCATTGTCCCTGCGGCCTCGTCTTTCGCTTTGCAAACTTGGGCCTGCGTGGCGCCCCACACACACACACACACACACACACACACACACACACACACACACACACACACACACACACACACACACACACACACACACACACACAGGTACCGAGGAAACCTCCGGGCTGAGGGAGGATGCTCACGCAACGGGAGCCATCACGCTTGTGCGCTCGGCTGGCGTCATCACATTGCAGGAGGTGAGTCACACTGCGGCGCGACGCACGGCCAGGTGAGCGTAAGCCTCTGCACTGCATGTGTGTGTTCAGGTGAGTGCACTGCGAGGTATTCCCCTCTGTGGTTCAGAGTATGGTGAATACACTCTACCCTGTGTCTACCCCGACGAGACCCCGGGAATGCAGTCCTGCAGAGCTGGTGGTCAAAGTTTATCCTGTCTTTTTTTAAATCGGAAAACCTGCAAACTTTCATGACACCATCGTCCACCCTCCCTCTCACTCTCTCTCTCTCGCCCTCTCTCTCTGTCTTTTGCCCTCTCGTTCTCTCTCGCTCTCTCTCTCTCTCTCTCTGTCTGGAAGGAAATCCGTTTATGGAGCTCATGCGGACAGGAAGCTTGTTACCATGGGGATGGCTGTCTGTTAGCCTCCCTTGACGTTGTTTCATAAAAGACAGCGTACAAAGGAAAGTTCTGCTATTCAACAGGCTAATGATGCAGCGGTCTTTTTTCATGGGGTCGAAGAGAGCATGGACCAATTCATTGCAGGAATCATACCTCAGTGAATCAACTGACCTGTTGCGTTACAATAATGCACACATGCGCGATCCCATGCACCACGTTGACGCTGCATAAACATACAGTTTATGTTCCATATAGGTGTGGTTGTACCTTTACTAATTGGAGGCACAACGTTGCACAACGATGCACTTTTTAAATGCAATGCAAAAAACACAGCATGCATGCAACTATCACAAATACAACAATGTTCCATGTATTCGTACCACACAACATGGGGGTTGTTGTCGGTAGTCTGAGTCTGAATTCTGAGCCTGCAGACCACTGCAAGGGAGAATTTGAATCCTCTATAAACGCTTTCAAATAGTTAGTAAATAGGAGTACGTTTTTTTCTGAATGCAGGCTGCCACCTAGTGTACGCAACATGCTACTTCAGGTTCTTGCAAGTCCCCAACTTTGATTCTGAAGGAACTTGTGTCTGGATTCCAAAAAATAGCGTGCTACAAAAAAGATAAAGACAAAGTGCCCTTCCATTTTTATTTACCAAATGATTGATGACAATTGGATTGGATTGTGTTGCCTCCCCAATAAAAAAAAGTTGCATCCAGAATGTTGCTGTTGTTTATGTGCACATGATCAAGTTATGATTATCAAGTTTACTGCGTTCTATGGGAGAATTGTATGATACATGTGAAGAGAATATAATCACTATTTTTGCCCTCCATGCTATATGAATGAAATAAATGAGGAGATCACTCTTACAATCTGCACCACCAATAGGTGTTGACATATAGGAAACCCCTGAAGTATGTATGTGTGGTAGAGGGAGAGTTAGATGGTTAATGGTTAAAGTAGTCATTCCTACACAAATTAAACAACTGACATTTTAAATAACATTGCAGCCTTTGCATGCAAATGTGCATTGTCTGCCTGCACGTCAAAAACAATGATTCAACTGAACTGACAGCCCCACTCATTCTTGGACTCTTGGACTGAATGAATCATGACTTCAGAGTCCCCCCCGAGAAAACACATAGAGATGCTTCCTTTAGTCATGATAACAGAGACACCCACCGCCTCCGTGGTGGTCATTAAGACAACGAAGCCACCAAGCACTTTGAGTCAATCATTCAAGTAGGAAAAAGCTAATGAACAGCAACAACAACCAAAAAAATGCATGTTCTGCAATGGCCAAATTTGGTGGTGTACGTGTGTGTGTGTGTGTGTGTGTGTGTGGGGGGGCAAATACCCAAAAGATGACAGTGTGTGGCTTTCCCATTGAGGCACAAAGTTACTTCCAGTTAATATTAGCTCTCATCTGTGGTTTTGCTATTTCGAAGAGAGAAGAAAAACAGACAGGTGTATATTGTTGGTGATAACAACTACTTCCTTCACAGCATGGTGCTGGCGAGTCTCTCGCCGCGTCTGGACGCAGGCCCGCGCCTGTGACGTGCGCTCTCGGCTGTTCTATGAAAAGCAACAGACACCAACACCCGATGCATGGTGTGTGTGATGTGTGTGATGTGTCTGTGATGTGTGTGTGTGTGTGTTGTTTTGCAGATTTCTTCTTTTCTTTTTTTAATTAACTAATTGACCTTTTACTGCTGTGAGTCAAGCGGAAGGCTGGATGGCAGGTGGCTGAGGATACAACGTGGGAACACGTCTCAAATGACTGAAAGACCTGATTACAGGATCGGTTTTTTTGTAGAGAGATAAAGATTTTCAACCTTATCTCTATCTATCTGCATTAGGGATATTAGTCATGTGGCCGTTTGAAACGGACCGACTACATGGCTTCCAGTAGGCTATTGCCACTTACCATTGGACATCACACTGGACTGCAACCCTTTACTGAGTGAATAAATCAAGGGAGAAGTCGGGTTATTTTCTCATCGGCTACCATACAATCTGACGTCTTTTTGCGACCGGTGTTTCAGCCCCTGCTGGCCACTGGGCGCAGCTCAGTGCACTTACCCCAATCTGACAATATCAGACAAAAGGTCAGACATGGAGGAAAGGTAAACATTGATCATTTGCATGTACAACTCACATTGGAATGATACAAAGCTGGTTGAACATTGGTGAAGTTCTCTCTTTAATAGCTACTAACTTCGTGCCTGTGGAAGACCAAACATGGAGGTGGGGAAAATAAATGGATAATTGTACCTCTCACATCTGCTTGCCTCTGTGAGATGTTAGTAGTTCCATCCAGTCTGACTGCTCCGAGTAATATCTTCATCTGCACATCCGCCTTCACTTCTAGAATAGAATAGAATAGAATAGAACTTTATTTATCACAAAGGAAATTCTTGTGCCAGGTTAAATAGCGATACAGTACAATAAAACAATATAACAATATGGAAAACAACAGAATGATAAAAATAAACTCACGGATTTACAAATTTACAGTTAAAATATACAAATATGTAGGCAAGGTAAGATATTCCCACGGCGAAAACAATTTGGCATAATTGAAGTGAAATATTATTGGACATGACATTAAGAATATTGCACATGATGATGAGAGGAGATGAGCGGTCGTGTTATAGATAGTATTTATAGACAGCATGATAATAATAATAATATAGCACATGATGTTGGATAGTAATACTAATAATGGACACATTTTGGTATTCACATGCTGGCCGTGATGACTTCAGCATGAGTGTCCTTTTCATCTCGTCTCCTTGTCTGCTTTGTGCACAAATACAAAAAAGCCTGCTCTCCATTTTGACCATGCATTATTTTGAATGAAAGGTGACAAAAGTGTGTGTTGCTTGTGATTTGCATACATTTAGTTCTAAACTAGAAGTCAGACTTTAGATTAATGTCTTAAGTGTGATGGCAGACATGGAAGCCCAGTTCTACCACTACGATGAAAAAGAAAAAAAGATCTGTATCTCAAAATATTGACAGAATATCTCAAAATAATGACTTAGTATCTCAAGCTACTGACCTAGTATCTCCAAATGGTTTTCATTTTCTCAATATATTGACTTAGGTCTACCATCATTAAGAAGTGTGCACTAGATTCTCAGTTTAGCTTGGTGTCAAGAGCACAACAACATGTCAAAACCATGCTTGACTTTTCCCAATAGCAACGGCAGAAAGCAACTTTGTGATGGCAGGCCAAAATAAGACAAAATATTTAGAAAGTTTCATTCATTATTTTAACGTTTCTCATAATTTTGAGATACTAAGTCATTATTTTGAGATACTAAGTCATTATTGGAACAACGTTTCTCATTATTTTGAGATACTAAGTCATTATTTTGAGATACTCAGTCATTATTGAGAGAGTTTCTCATAATGGCTTACAGCATATGGGCTTCCATGATATCCTGTAGACTGGCCACAGTAGAAATACACATATTAAAGTCCCCTTGTGTGAAAGCCTCGTCCACTCTGGCGAATACGTTTTCCTAAATAGAATATCGTTACGTAACGAGGTGGAACTCTGCCGCATACAATTTCGCATGCAATTTCTGTGCCGTCTCTCCCCAGAACTTACATACAGCTATAACATAATCGGACTGCTGGATCCCAGATGAATTGTAAGAAAGTAATAGAAACAGATGATTTAGGAATGGCCATTTATCCTGACCAATAAGATCTGTAAAAACAACACAAACTACACCTCGACTATGTTGCAATAGCATACTCGGCTGTTCTATGAAAAGCAACAGACAACAACACCAATGCATTTTAATTAACTAATTGACCTTTTGCCACTGTGAGTCAAGTGGAAGGCTGGCCGGAAGATGGCTGAGGATACAACGTTTTCCAACAGCATCATTTGTGTGATTTCTTAAGGCCTATGGAGAGGCGAGGTCACCCATCTACTATGTAGGAGACAGCAAATACACCTTGTTTTGAAGAATGAAAGTTCCTCTTCCCTTATATTATTATATTTATATTAATATGATGTGAGGTTCTGTTAGCGTTGAACAAAACGTTGCAAAAAGTTACTTTTTACTTTGAGTACATTTCAGAGCCTGTACTTTTTTACTTTTACTTGTACAAAAGTTGAATCAGTACTTCTACTTTTATCAAAGTATTTTTTTACACAAGTATCTGTACTTTTACTTAAGTACAGAATGTGTGTACTTTTGCCACCTCTGCCTAAAGCACAGGGGACTTGTCCACAGAAAAGAGCATAAAAGATGTACTGGGAGTTCAGGAAAGCAGCTCCTCTGCAGAGCAGCTCCCACTTTTGTATTGTTTGTTTCAAGCGATAATAGAAGTCGTTAACTTTGGTGCTTCGGCCACTCGATCTCGCTTTTTGAGTATTTAGTATACATATTAGTTGTTTACAAGAAATGTTGTTATCCACCACAGTGGTCGCTCTTGTGGTCCCGTGAGACCAGATACGTGGAGATCCCTGAGAAAGCTATCGATGAGAGGAAGAGGGAGAGAGAAAGAGAGCGAGAGAGAGACAAAACACACACACACACACACACACACACACATTGAAAGCTATCGTTGAGAGGGAGAGAGAGAAGATAGATAGAGACAGAGAGAGCGAGAGAGATAGAGAAATCATATCCGCTGCAACATCGTCTACCAAAGTGTTTATTTGCCATTGTACTGCCGCTGCAGCACGTTCTCTAGTGCAAAGCTAGACAGCCAGCTAACATACGAAAGTCCTCCAATGAACACACAAGGCTTGACCTTTCTTGTTCTTTACTGAAGGCTTGATTCTTCATGTTATTTGTAAAACTGTAACATTAGAGATAAAAACAAAAAGGTATATTATTATATTATACAAAGTATAAAGTAATGACTGTATTGTGTGATAACTCAACCATAGCAACCACAACAGCTACACTGAACAAAAATATAAAGGCAACACTTTTGTTTTAGCTCCAATTTTTCATTAGTTGAAAGCAAAGATCTCAGACTTTTTCTATGTACACGAAAGGCCTATTTATCTCAAATTTTGTTCACAAACTTGTTTAAATCTGTGTTAGTGAGCACTTCTCCTTTGCTGAGATAATCCATCCAACTGACAGGTGTGGCGTATCAAGATGCTGATTAGACAGCATGATTATTGCACAGGTGTGCAAAGGCCACTCTAAAATGTGCAGTTTTATCTTGAAAAGAGACACTGGCACTGAAGTATGGATTTCACAGATATGCAGGGGGGGTCAGAAAACCAGTCAGTATCTGGTGTGACCACCATTTGCCTCACGCAGTGCAACACATCTCCTTCGCATGGAGTTGATCAGGTCGTTGATTGTGGAATGTTGGTCCACTCCTCTTCAATGGCTGTGCGAAGTTGCTGCATATTGTCAGGAACTGGAACACGCTGTCGTATACGCCGATCCAGAGCATCCCAAACATGCTCAATGGGTGACATGTCCGGGGAGTATGAAGGCCATGCAAGAACTGGGATGTTTTCAGCTTCCAGGAATTGTGTACAGATCCTTGCAACATGGGGCCGTGCATTATCATGCTGCAACATGAGGTGATGGTGGTGGATGAACGGCACAACAATGGGCCTCAGGATCTCGTCACGGTATCTCTGTGCATTCACAATGCCATCTATAAAATGCACCTGTGTTCGTTGTCCGTAGCATATGCCTGCCCATAGCATAACCCCACCGCCACCATGGGCCACTCCAGTCACAACGTTGACATCAGCAAACCGCTCACCCACATGACGCCATACACACTGTCCGCCATCTGCCCGGTACAGTGAAAACCGGGATTCATCCGTGAAGAGAACACTTCTCCAAAGTGCCAGACGCCATCAATGGTGAGCATTTGCCCACTAAAGTCGGTTATGATGACAAACTGCAGTCAGGTCAAGACCCCGGTGAGGACGACGAGCATGCAGATGAGCTTCCCTGAGACGGTTTCTGACAGTTTGTGCAGAAATTCTTTGGTTATGCAAACCAATTGTTGCATCAGCTGTCCGGGTGGCTGGTCTCAGACGATCTTGCGGGTGAAGATGCCGGATGTGGAGGTCCTGGGCTGGCGTGGTGACACGTGGCCTGCGGTTGTGAGGCCGGTCGGATGGACTGCCAAATTCTGGAAAAACGAATTTTGAGACGGCTTGTGGTAGAGAAATGAACATTCAATTCACGGGCAACAACTCTGGTGGACATTCCTGCAGTCAGCATGCCAATTGCACGCTCCCTCAAAACATCTGTGACATTGTGCTGTGTGATAAAACTGCACATTTTAGAGTGGCCTTTTATTGTGACCACTGAGACAGTTAGCGTATTACGGAAATGTTTATTCCTACCTCAGGGTTGTTTTATTTTAGAGTTGCCGTATTTTCCCTGAAAATGAAGGAAATGAAGGGATTATGTCCATGAGTTTAATTTGAAGAAATAAAGGCCTGCCTCTAATATAAGCCTGCCTCCAACAAAGGCCTGGTGCTCTTTGTGGCTCAGTAAATAAAGGCCCCAGCCAATATTAGAGGATTTACGGTAATAAGTATCCCATTCTACATTTCTACAGTGAATAAAAGATGCTGGGTGATGTTCACAACAAATGTATTTATTCTCTATTGACAGTATGTTCTGGTGTCGCGCTCTTTGTGCCCTTTTGAAGCCATGCCAACTTTATTGACATGAACGTTACATTCGACTACGTTACTTATGCGCCTTTCCACTGCTCGACTCGACTGGTACCTGCTCCTTTTCCACTATAAATCTAGTACCTCTATAGTACCCCCTCTGTGTAGCAGGACGTCACAGCGACGCCACTATTTAGCTGACTGTTTCACACAGCAAGGAGACAAAAAGAGACATAAAATCACCTCAACTATTTACACAGTTAATAGAAGTTACAAGGTGAATATGCGGGACTTTTGATAAGAATCACGATGGTAAAAAAGACAAAAGATTCAACCCTCAACCTCATATAGCATCAGATGACTCTCCGTCCATTCAATTGTAATGACTTGTTAAGCATGTGTAAAATATAGTGAATGGCAGTTCAGATGTGGGGGACATAATATATTATTCTAATATATATACATGTGTGTCTCGCTGTGGAATTTGGAGCGATCTTTAATACATCCATGTTTTGGAGATGTTACTTTGAGGTTGTTTATTCATAACTAAAATTAACCAACAGTCATGTTATCAAAAGTAACCTACTGCACTGCAAGTAAACATTGGCTTGTAGCGCCGACTATTACGATTAAAGATCAATACACGGAACAGATGTAGCAATAGTTATTGTATGTTACCAATAAGAGGACTGATGAAAAACGTGAATATGCTATTTATATTGGCTATGTACCGCCATGATTAATATGTGTAAATTTTTTTAAGCCGCTTTCACAATTGCTTTAATAAACATTAACGTGTTATTTAGACAACCCCAGTTTGCATATCGCCTCAGTTCGATTGGAACCTCGACGGAGTGGGTACTAAAAAAATACCCGGTACCAGTTTTTTCCTGGTACTATGCAGTGGAAAAGCGGCAGACAGTATGCTGCCTGATTTGCATTGAATTAAATAATAATAATAGAGAGCTTCCTGAACTCTATTGAAGATTATTCATATCAGCTGGAGAATAATTAACATATAGATAACGATATGCCATTTGCTAGATGCTTTTATCCAAAGCATCCGTGAGTGAATAAGTGGTGGCTCCAGGAGGATTCAAACCCCTAACCCCGGCAGCGTTAATGCCACGCTGCTCTCCCAGTTTGAACTCCACAGGACCACAAGATGTCGCGATGCTCCCACCGCACTAGTCTCGTCAGTGATTCTTTCGCACCTAGTCCCAAGTGAACCGGAAGTCAGTGGTGAAGTGTGAGTTCTGGGTCGGTTATGATGACAGAGGAACCAACCTGGATGGTGACCTCCTCCTTGGTCTGCTGCAGAACGCCTCTCTTCAGGACGTCTGACTTGGGTAGAACCTGGGTGGCGTGGACGTGACGTTAATAGAAGTTAATATTTGCTATACTACTCCTGTGTTTATCCATGTGGCAGGGAGATTTACCTTGACAGCATAAGTCTTCTCGGTGAACTTGTCCTCCACCTTCAAGATGGGAACGAAGGAACCTTTGGCTACGAAGCCCAGGATCTTCAACATCCAGACAGAAATAATGATTTATTTTTGACTATTTCTCATTTACACACCCACACAATTCTTTCATATTTCACAGTACATCAAATATTTTATAGGCCATTTATATTTATTTATACATATGACATTTTTCATGTTTCATGTTTTATTTGATATTATTTAAAGCGAAAACTCCAGTTTTTTAATTCAATGCAAATCTGAATAAATGGCGGTGTTGTGGACGAGGCTTGTACCTCCAAGCAGTCTTGCCCTGCAGGGAATCTACGCCGTGGAAACTCTGGCAGAAAGGCAGAGATGTACCCTGGGAGGAGAGCATCATCCCGGGCCGGCTGAGGAACGGAAAGACCCCCGGGCCCGTCGCCACCCTCCTCTGCTGGTTGAGTGATGGGAGGGGGACCCTGGTGTCCAAACGGTGGTCTGAGTCTTTGAGAAATGGACCCCCTGACGCTGGAGAGGAAGCCCTGGAGAGATGGACGCACTACACGAGGCATCACTATCTAGATTCAACAACAACAGATAGCCACATACTGTACTACATATATATAGGGCACAGTCAGAATTAATCAGAATACAGAATTACAGCATCATTGTGTGGGATGCATACTTGTTTAAAGGAGATTAATAATGTCAATATAAAACCATGGATTGTTAATCCATGGTTAAAAAATTGTCTAAAAACTGTGTGCGCGCGTTTGCTGTGCGTGTTCTTGTGTGTGCTTGTGTGTTTGAGTCACGTTCATACGCAGTGATGGAGGCTATATTGTTCCAGAGGTAATCCATAATGTAAACTATCTGTTGGACTATCTATTGGACTATCTATTGGCGGCGCGTTTGTGGGACACAGCGACCGAAAAGTTCCCAAAGATAGCCTCGGTATTAACCCCTCAGATGACCTGAACATGTTCCGCTAACAACAGGGAAACAGACAGACGCCACCATCAGATTCCACATGAGGTTAGGAGGTCGCGGCACAGCAAGAGTCACTCTGCCCTGTCGACTTAGCCCCAGCCATTTGACTTATACATCACCTCCACATGGCCTGTGAAATATGCCTGCAATACAGGCCTACCTGAGACACTTTACTGTAGAGTCTCTTACTTTACTTTAGCTTCAGTTGTCTCATAGATGTATATTTCATCTATGAATTCATATTTTTAATGTGCTGTACTTTGTGTTTTCACAGTATATTGCTAGTTGTGTTTATTGTATTCTATTTACTTTGAGGTTGTTTCTGGCTTGAGCTGAGCAACTGTAACATGTCATCTGTATCTGCATCTGTCACTGCAAGTGAAACAGCCTGACCTGATGGTTCCAGGGCATGACAACGAGCTAGCAGAGGTCTTTACCGACATTCTCAACATCTCCCTGACCTACGCTGTTATCCCGATGTGCCTCAGATCTACAGTCACACTATAGTGTCCAAACTCCACAGCCTGGCCCACCTGAACACACAACCATTACTGGAATTTTTGGACCAGCCGCCCCCATGACTATCAGATTAGGGACACATACATCCTCTGGTAGTCCACAGAGATGATGTCTCCTCCACGCCTGCCACC
>PIJE02000186.1:457218-475238 GCA_002895965.2 Coryphaenoides rupestris
AAGAGAGAGATGTCACTAGACTGGCCCGCTTCTAGTTCACTAGACTGGGCCGCTTCTAGTTCACTAGACTAGCCCGCTTCTAGTTCACTAGACTGGCCCGCTTCTAGTTCACTGGCCTGGCCCGCTTCTAGTTCACTGGCCTGGCCCGCTTCTAGTTCACTAGACTGGCCCGCTTCTAGTTCACTGGCCTGGCCCGCTTCTAGTTCACTAGACTGGCCCGCTTCTAGTTCACTGGCCTGGCCCGCTTCTAGTTCACTGGCCTGGCCCGCTTCTAGTTCACTGGCCTGGCCCGCTTCTAGTTCACTGGCCTGGCCCGCTTCTAGTTCACTAGACTGGCCCGCTTCTAGTTCACTGGCCTGGCCCGCTTCTAGTTCACTGGCCTGACCTGCTTCTAGTTCACCCCTACTAGTTCACTAGACTGACCTGCTTCTAGTTCACTAACCTGGTCCGCTTCTAGTTCACTGGCCTGGCCCGCTTCTAGTTCACTAGACTGACCTGCTTCTAGTTCACCCCTACTAGTTCACTAGACTGGCCCGCTTCTAGTTCACCCCTACTAATTCAGTGGCCTGGCCCACTTCTAGTTCACCCCTACTAGTTCAGTGGCCTGGTCCGCTTCTAGTTCACCCCTACTAGTTCAGTGGCCTGGTCCGCTTCTAGTTCACCCCTACTAGTTCAGTGGCCTGGCCCACTTGTAGTTCAGTGGCCTAACTGCGGACACTGTTTAATACCTGCAACCAGGCTGTGGGCCATTAAGATGGCCAGGCCACTGGGAAAACTCCCGGTGCTCCCGATGGTCAGTCCGAGCCTGCCTCCGAGCATAGCACACAGACAGGCAGGGGATTGTCTTCTGGTCGCAGATATGTAAATCCCAGCGATCGATACTCCCTTGAGTACTTTCGAGTCCTTTTTGTTTTCACGGATTCAGTTTAATAGTATTTCTACACAATCAGCGAATTACAAAGTACCTGTCCCCTCACTTACACACAATTGAAATAGACACATAATGTTTCAAAATGTCCACAATGGATTTAACTTCAAAATCTGCTGTTTAGAAGTCTATGCCGGTGGCGTTACAATCAGATAGCTGGCTGGCCCTTACGGACCAATCAGGTGGCTCTATGTTGGTGAAGTCAGAAAGTATTGAGCAAGGGGCGGAAAAAGAATCACCAGAATGCAGGAAAGTCTTTGTAACAGACATTTTCTGCCATCTGTGTCGTTTGATCTGAATATAATATCTTTTTTTATTCAAAAATAGAACAAAACAAATTTTTGATCATCTGTCTGTCATTCAAACCGCAGAATACTTCACAGTACTTCCCTATTTCGTGTGCACGTGTGAGTGAGAGCGAGAGAGATAGAGATAGAGCTAGAGAAACGGAGAGAGAGCACGCCACTTACATGGCAAGTTTGCACATACCGATACCTCAACTATAATGTCCGTCCCTCCGTGTCTGACACAGAGAGAAAAGACCAAACAGTGAGGCAATGGTGTGGGAAGGACGTTTTACTGTAAGCCTTAGAGTGGACGAGAATGATTAATGCGTCTTTTACCATAAGCATTGCAATATAGGGGCATTTTGTGTGTGTGTGTGTGTGTGTGTGTGTGTGTGTGTGTGTGTGTGTGTGTGATGTTTAATGCAGTTTTGAAGTATTCTGCTTCTACACAATATTCATTTGTAACAATTACTAATATTTTGAACATTACATGTCTTCATTTCAGAATCCCCCCTGTACTGGGGCGGCCTGACTGCCACTATATTTCCCGGCCTGAATGACGTTCCCAGTACAGCCCTAAATTGTTATACAGCCCTAATAGTTGTACACTTGAATGTCTGCTTGCAATTATTTTTCCTAGACTTCTGCTTTCAGAGCTAGTTATTAATTAGGTTATTAGTAAAAACCAATAATAATCAAATGCAGATTTCTTTCTTACAGTTACAACCGGCCCTTTGAGGGCATCCGTCATGCTGATGTGGCCCGGGATAAAATTGAGTTTGACACCCCTGATCTAATCTATATTACTACGTTTAAAAAAAAAAGAAAAAAACTGTTTGGGTTTACTGCATCTTTAAATAAAGTAGGTGTGAGTGGGGTTAACATACTTTTAAGTGTGTAAAACTAAAAGTTGGCTATAAATCACATATCACTTAAATCTAGAAACTTCCCGTTATGTTTCAATTGTTGTTATGTTATGTTTCAATTGTTACTAACAAGAAGCAAAATGATGCACCTTTGATGACAATCGTTTTGGATAAGAGCATATCAAGTTGTTAGTTACCATAATAAAACCAAAAAGTTTAGCTGAAAGAGTATACTGTATATATAAACAATGTGTGTGTGTATAAAAATAAATATGTGCATGCGTGAAAATGTACATATGCTTATCACATGAGTAATGCACATGTGACTATATATGACACAGCAGTGGGTTGTTTCGTAGAATTTGTGGTACTTACGATGATAGTACTCGTACACAGATACTGCTGCTGGTTGTAAGACACCAACATTCATTGTATCTTTGATCCTGAAAGCCACTTCCTGTATCTGTGTGTGAGACACCTGAAGAGAGCAAACAGAAAGGTTGAAACAAGGTAGTTGTATTGATAGGGATATAATATAGTCATGCAGAATAGGGAAAAGTAATGTGGCTTACACTATCCAGGTACAGGATTAGGGAGCCTTTGTCTGACAGAAGTTTGTTCATTTCATAATTTGAAATGAACAAACAATGCAATGCATTCACAGGCCTTGTTATTATTTAACAAATACAAATAATGACTGTTCCTTCGTTTTTAAATGTTTACTTGAAAGTCTTCAAACAAATACACGTCTTCACACGATGTAAACTACGGTCTTACGCACGGTCAAAAAACTGTGTAGCTTCCATCAATGTCAGACTCCAAACTGCTTTACGTTACCGCCGTAACTACAGTGACGTCATTACGTAAAATCCCAAAACATAGAGAATAACATATTTACCATTTATACCTCACTAAATTATGCATTTTAACAGTTTTACGCATTATGAATTAACATGAAATTACTATTAGCAATTTTTAATAATTTTAAACTAAATATTTATTATAAATCAACTATTGGCATATTGGCTCTTACATTACCCGGCCCCTAATTGGTTAGGCAGGTGGACTAAGCAATTACAAACTAAAACATCAAGAGCCAAAACAAAACAATGCCCAACTC
The DNA here is from genome assembly GCA_002895965.2 of Coryphaenoides rupestris. Classification (NCBI taxonomy): domain Eukaryota; kingdom Metazoa; phylum Chordata; class Actinopteri; order Gadiformes; family Macrouridae; genus Coryphaenoides; species Coryphaenoides rupestris. Next base: position 460,420 of record PIJE02000186.1, read on the forward strand.
AAACTGGTTTCTTGTGATTCTTCCCTTTTTTTTTTTAAATGTTCTATCCTGACGCTGCTTCTTCTAACAAACACAGTTTGTTAACAGGCCTTTCCAAGATACTGGTCTTGGTCTTTATCTTCACTCTTCGAACCGCTCCGCTGGAGTCCGGTAAGGTTTCAACCACTCTCCCCATGAGCCAGGAGTTTCGAGGCGAAGAACTGTCCACTAACAACACAACATCTCCAATAGAAAAGTTTCTTCGCGGTCTCGACCACTTCTGCCGCTCCTGGAGTAGTGGGAGGTACTCACGGGTCCATCTGGTCCAGAACAAGTCTGCTATATATTGGACTTGCTTCCAGCGCTTTCTTGTGTATGCGTCGTTTTTGCTGAAAATGCCTGGAGGCATGGTGGGTTGCGACTTCAGCAGCAATAAATGATTGGGGGTCAGAGGCTCGAGGTCATTCACGTCGTCCGAGATACTTGTGAGAGGCCTGCCGTTGATGATGCTCTCAACCTCGCACAGAACTGTCTGAAGACAATCATCATTCACAGCTTGTTCTTTCAACAAAGAATTGAGGATTCTTCGCACTGTTCGAATCTGTCTTTCCCAAACCCCACCCTGATGGGAGGCTGCCGGGCTGTTGAATATCCACTGTATTCCCTTTGGTTGCAAGACTCTTTCGACTTTGTCATGATCAAGGAGTTGAATTGCTTCCCTCATCTCCCTTTCAGCGCCAACGAAGTTTGTGCCATTGTCAGAGCGCATGATAGTAACTTGACCTCTTCTAGATACAAAACGCCGAATCGCGTTAATGCAGGAATCTGTATCGAGGCTATCTGCAACTTCGATGTGCACGGCTCTAAGGGTAAGACAAGTGAACAGTACGCCATATCTCTTGACTGTACTCCGGCCCCGCTTAACATCGAACGGCCCGAAAAAATCAACACCGGTGTTCGTAAAGGGAGGTTTGTCTGGCAAGATGCGGTCTTCAGGCAGGTTTGCCATCTTTTGCTCTCCGACTCTTCCACTGATCCTGCGACACACTGCACACTTGTTGATTATTTTTCGGATAGCAGAATTGGCTTGCGGGATCCAATACTTGCTTCTTAGTTGTGCCATGACATAACTGCGTCCGCAGTGTCCTGTTCTTTGATGTATGTCTCTCAAGATCAATGTGGCGACTCTACAGTGCCTAGAGAGTACTGCTGGGTGCTTGACGTTCTCTGGCATGGCCGACTTGTTGAGTCTTCCGCCAACTCTCAATGTGCCATCTTGCAGAATCGGATCCAGCTTGAGCAGCTGACTGTTTCGACTGACTTGTTTTCCCTTTTGCAGAGCTTTAATATCCTCTCTGTACTGTTGTCTTTGACTGAACTGGATTAATATGGACTCTGCAGCGACCATGTCCTCTAAGGTAAGTGGTTTCTTTTCTTTTGTTGTTCTGTATTTCTCCATGTGTTTTTCTAACTTTGATCTTCGCTTTTCGGGGTCCTTTTCGGTTTGATTGACTGTTCTCGAGAACTCCTTTCTTTCATCTTTCAGCTGGCGCAAGGTTTCCTTCAGCCGTAGAATCCAGGCCACTGACCTTTTCAGCTTATGCCAATCCGAGTAGTAGTCGATCAATCTGTTAATTGGTTCCATGTCATCTTCAACTATGACTGTGTTGACTGAAACTGTGTTCTTGACCTCTGGGTCATCTTGAAGGCTTTCCTTCCTTTGCACAGGTTGTTTGGGCCAATCATGTTCGCCTTGCAGCAGGAATTTCGGTCCGTTAATCCATGTTCCTTCTTGCATCAATGTTTTGGCTTTCAGGCCCCTGCTAGCTTGATCTGCAGGGTTTTCTGCTGTGCCGACGTATTTCCACTGAGACGGCTTGGTGGCTTCGCGAATCAGTGTAACTCTGTTTGCAACGAAAGTTTTGAATCGAGCTGTTTCACTGTCGATATACCTGAGTACGGTAGTGCTGTCTGTCCAAAAGGTAGACGGTTGAAGTGGAAGTTGAAGCTCTTGCCGTAACATCTTGTCCATCTTCACCGCCACGACTGCCGCAGTCAGTTCAAGCCGGGGTATTGTGACCTGCTTGAGCGGAGCCACTCTTGATTTCCCCATCAAAAACGAGCAATGTTTCCCGCCTTGCTTGTTCTCTAGCAGCAGATAAGTCACAGTGCCGTATGCGTACTCTGAGGCATCCGAGAAATGATGCAACTGCGCTACGGCAGTGCATCCGAAATCTGGAGGTTTTAAACATCTGCTCACATGGAAGTCAGTAAGGTGAGTAACATCTTCTTTCCATTTTTGCCAATCTTCAGCATGTTTTTTGCCAATGCTCTCATCCCAACCGTGCTGCTCCTTACAAAGCTCTTTTAGCAGAAGTTTGGCTGGCAGGACGACTGGCGCCAAGAAACCGAGGGGGTCGTAGACAGAGTTGACGACGGATAAAATGCCTCTCCTCGTCATCGGCTTGTCTTGCAGCTTCATGCTATAAGTGAAAGCATCCATGTCTGTATCCCACTGTATGCCGAGAGTCCTCTCGACTGGTAGTGCGTCATGGCTTAGATCCAAGTCTTTTGCTTCACTAGCTCTGTGTACTTCTGGGATGGACATTAACACCTTCCGGCTGTGGCTCATCCACTTCGTTAGATTAAAACCTCCACTGGCACACAAGGTGCGGAGATCACTTGCCAATGTCGCAGCGTCTTCTTCTGTAGCTACGCTCTTTAAACAATCATCCACGTAAAAGTTCTGCAGAATTGTTTGAACGGCTTCTGGGGTGGCAGTGGCTCTGTGGTCGTCAGCGGTTCTCCGAAGTGCGTACGAAGCAACGCTTGGCGATGAGGTGGCCCCAAATAGGTGCACTGCCATTCGGTATTCCTCCATGGGCCCATTCAAGTTACCATTGGGCCACCACAGAAAGCGGAGGAGATCTACGTCTTCTTCTGGCACCTGAACTTGATAAAACATCGACTCGATATCTGCCATCATGGCTATTGGCTCTTCACGAAATCTTAAGAGGACACCAACCAACGTGTTGGTCAGATCGGGTCCCTGTAGTAATTCACCATTCAAAGACCGGCCCTGAAACGAGGCTGTGCAGTCGAAGACCACTCGTAGTTTTCTTTTCTTAGGGTGATACACCCCGTGATGCGGTATGTAGAACACCCTGTTGTCGTCACGGTTCAGCTGGTGTGCCGGAACTTGGACAGCGTAGCCTTTGCTTATGATGTTGTCCATGAAGGCTTTGTACTCTTCAAAGAACTCAGGATTCTTCTTGAGCTTTCTGTGCAAACTGGCTATGCGCTGCTCCGCCACACAACGGTTATTAGGCATTTGGAGCTTCTCGTTCCTGAACGGCAATCCAATGCTGTAATGTCCGTTCTCCAGTTTTGCTGTTTTGTGCACGGACTGCATGAACTGTTTATCTTCTTGCGACAACTCTTCCTTGTCGTCGTAGTTGCGCTCTTGGAAATCAGTATTATACTGTTGGACAAGTAACTTCTCAACTTCAATCAATGAGATCCTGTTCACTGAACATTGAGGCGGTTTGTTCTCTGTGTCCTCCAGTTCCTTTCTCATGGGCCCATTCACTACCCATCCAATTGCAGTCTTAACGGCATAAGGTCCTCCATGTTGACTGTTAATAATGCGCCATGGCTCCATAGCCTTCGGACAGTTTGCTCCAATAAGTAGGCCTACATCTGCTACCAATCCTGGCAAACGCACTTCACTGAGATATGGCCACTGTTGAATATCGGATTGGCTGGGTATGTTTTCAGCGTGAACTGGTATGTTGCTGTGAGTGTACACCTTAGGAAGATCGATATGCTCGGTATCTTCCAGTCCGCACACTTCCAGGTCTGATATCACGTAGCTACTTATGAGCTTTTGTTCTCCAGGTTCGTCTTGACCCATGGTGCTGAGAAGTATCTGTGTTGGTTTACCTTTAACGTTCAGTTTCTTTTGCAGGTCTCCCGTGCAGAACGTTGCTGTACTTCCCGGGTCCATGAAGGCGTAAGTCTTCACATACTTGTCGCTCTTTTTTGATTTAATCTTCACCGGTACAATCGACAGCACACATTCAGCTTTTCCGGCACCAGTTAGACTACAGGACTCTTGCGTGACAGAAACTTGAGCACATGAAACTTCATTTCCGTGAGCACCGTCTCTCCTCTCAGGTAAGACAGAACCTTCTCTTTTCACTATGTGTAAAATGTCTGGATGCCTTAACGCACATTCTTTGCATTCGATCCTTCTTTTGCAGAACTTGCTGAGATGGCCGGGAGTTAAGCAGCCAAAACACAAGCCATTTGACTTCAGGAACTCCACACGTTCTTTGTGAGGCTGATCTTTTATTTTGTTGCATGAAGCTAGAGTGTGAGACTGCTGGCAGTACAAACACGGCTTCTCAAATGCGATCCTGGTCTTGCCTGGATTAGCTGGCATCACATATGTTCCTTGAGGCCTTTTATCTTCTGTGAAAACGTTGGTAGCGAAGCTGCTTCCACGGACTTCTCTCCTAAAAGGATGTCTTTCCTTTTGTTCAACCTTCCCAACCGTGGTTGGTCGGCTGTCTGGTAGATTACCGAAGAGGGGATCCATCATTATTTTAGCTTGGCGGTCTATGTATTTCACCAAATCAACGAACTTTGCTCTTCTGCCTCCTCGCTCTTTGACGTTGTAAGCTTCAGCACGCCAACGTTCTTTCATTTTGAAGGGTAGTTTGGATACCACTGTCCGTAAGTTGGTAGGGTTGTCCATCTCTTCCAGATAGTCTATGTCTTCCATAGTGTTGCGACACCCAACCAAGAACATAGCATAAGCATTTAATGCTTTTCCGTCATCCGACTTGATCTGTGGCCATTTTAGTGCTTTATCAATGTACGCGCTGGCGATCTGTAGCTCGTCCCCATAGTGCTCTTGAAGCAGTTTCTTCGCTTTAAAGTAGCCTTTGCTAGCTGACATGTGGGCGCAGCTGCGAACTAGCTCCTGGGGTTCACCAGCTGTAAATTGTTCCAAAAAATACAATTTGTCCTTATCGTTGTCTGTCTTTTGTTCAATTGAATGCACGAATGCTCTGATGAAAGATTTGTACTGCAGTGCGTCACCCTTGAAGACAGGGATGTCTTTCGTTGGTAGCTGGGATTGCCTTTGTTGTTTTACCAGTAGCTCAGTGATAACGTTCTGATTTTGCATGACTTTTAGCATCTCGTCATCTCTGTTGGCTTGAGCGTTACCGTGATGTTGTTGACAGACCTTAGGTACTTGGGATTGCAGCATTTGTGGTTGAGCATGAAAACCTGGATTTACTGGCTGAGGAAGCGAAACACCGGATTTTTCTTGCTCCACGTTCCCTCCTTGTAGTATTTGTACTAGCGCGTGGCTACTATAACCACGGCTACCGTAACCATCTTCGGATCTTTCGTATTCTTTAAACACTTTTAATTTTGCACTGCTTTCTGCTAATGCAGTTTCCAAGTCAAGTTCTTCTTTTGCCCCTTTAAGTTTCGCTATTTCAAACTCAAGCTGCTGCTTTTTCTTCTGAGCTGCAGCACGTTCAAGCAAAGCTGCATGTTCAGCTTCTTGTTTAACACGTGTCGACGAAGCTTGTGATGTGGTCGTTTTGCGACTTACGTGAGATCCGTTCTGATGGTCGTGTCCAGCATGACTGGCACCATACTGCGAAATACTGTCACTTGATTTAACAGCATCTTGCGGGTCAACTTCTGCATCAACCTTTTGCAACGAACCTTCGTGCACAGCTGCGATCCAAGTTTTAGTTGCTTTCATAAATCCTTTGATTGATGCCATTTTGGATTCAAACCATTGTTCCTGATCAAATGTTTTTTCATCTTCAGGCAAAAGGCTTGCAACTTCTTTGTTGAGGCAATAAAACTCATTTAAAGAAAGTGGGAAATCATTTTCCATGACATCTTTAACCTCATGTAAATTTTGAGTATTGCTCATCATTTTCTCCACTTCATTTCTTTCCCTTGTGAGAGCTCCTAATTTTCTTCTCCTCAATGCTATATTTTTTTGCAATTTCTCCTCTAAGGCTTTCTCTGTCAACCTGCGTGTCCGTCCTGGATCCATTGTATCCTCAAAATATCTAAGCCCCTTTTCCTTTTCATCAGTCATCTTAATATTGCAGAGTTAGGCTTTAGTTGCATGCAATGGTTTAAAAGCACTTATCCTTCAAGTCACTTTTTCTTCATAAAAACAAAGGCAACACAACTTCTTAAATGAAGCCCAAATAATCAACATTGAGTGTCACAAGGCTTAAAATACGAGCTGACACGGAGAATCAACAACCTTTTTTTTTTTTTTTTTTTTTTCAGTCCACCTTTAATTTCGGCACGGGCTTCGACTATCCTCCTGCATCGGCGTGACGTCCTCTTGTGGGAATGCACGAGGATAATATGAACAGATCACGTTACCTTTCTTAGGAGAATACTTCAAAGGATTAACCGTTTCTTGAACAAGCTTCTTCAGGTGAGCTCTCTTGGCTTTTCTCCCGATCTCCCGAGCGGACAGCTGCGCTCTCCACACGGCCGAGCACGGGCACGAGCACGGGCACGTGTAGCTTATTGCTCCGTTAAGCTAGTTTTTTGACAAAATGTAGTGGCACTCACTCTTACTCCTCTGTACCACTTGTTGGAGTCAACTAACAGCGTTTGCAACGCGAGCGAAAAGACAAGACAATGTTCCTTCGTTTTTAAATGTTTACTTGAAAATCTTCAAACAATATACATGTCTTCACACGATGTAAACTATGGTCTTACGCACGGTCAAAAAACTGTGTAGCTTCCATCTACGTCAGACTCCAAACTGCTTTACGTTACCGCCGTAACTACAGTGACGTCATTACGTAAAATCCCAAAACATAGAGAATAACATTTACCATTTATACCTAACTAAATTATGCATTTTAACAGTTTTACGCATTATGCATTAACATGAAATTACTATTAGCAATTTTTAATAATTGTAAACTAAATATTTATTATAAATCAACTATTTGCATATTGGCTCTTACAGTCAGATTTATTTAAGGAAAGGTGCAACACCTCATATGCATTTAAACCTACCAATAGGCATGTGTGCGCATGTGTGTCTATGTTTTGATTTATCTCAGCAGCACCACAAGTTGGGTGTAGGTATGAATACATTAATTCAACATTTTATAGGCTGACTAAATGGGTAAAAAAAAATGTTAAAATGGCTTTCTGTGTATTCTCTGGTTATGGAACCACAGCAACACATCGATATCTTGAAATCAATGGACCTCATTCTCGAACATTTTCTTAAGTGTCTTCTTAAATATCTTACGAACTTCATAAGACCAACTTAAGAAATCTGCCCGCCGGATTCATGAACGCGGGGAAATGTGTTCTTAAACCGCCAAAGTGTTCTTAGCTGCGCGCCCCCGATGAGGAATGCCACTCATTCTTAAATGGAACGCGCGTTCCCAAATGAGAAACCATTCAGGAATGCCAGAATTGTCGCAGGAACTTCATAAGTGGAGTTAAGAAGAAATTTCTTGTTAACTTTTTCTTAACTGCGTTCCAGAATGAGGTCCAATGTTACTAATAAACAAGTTGTTCAACTTGTAATCCTGACTGAAAGCAGAAAGCAGAAAGTGAAAGCAGAACTTATTTTTTAAATGTTTGATTCCCGCTCGGTGAGCTGTCGGGCAACCACCATAGCCATTAGCTTTGCTGCCGCGTTTTTCAACACACCAACAATGTGACCTGTGGACTGTCGGATAAAGATGGAGACGGAGACAGACTACTACGGCGAGGGGGTGTGTGGCGTAACTTTGCGGTCCCTGGAGGGGGGAAGCGCCAACCGGGAACCGGCAGCGGAGATGGCCACCGAAAGAAATTCCAGCGGACATTTCTCCCGCGTCGCACACTGCACGAGCTGCCCGCGCCCGCCACTCGCGGAGGTAAACAAACATGGCGGCGCCCTACTCGCAAATCCCGTGTCCATCAAGACGCCAAGATACGACGGTAAAGCTGACTGGGAAGCTTTTCACGCGCAATTTGAACTTTTAGCCAACGCTGGCGGGTGGTCGGTGGAGATCAAGGCGCTCCAACTTGCGATGTGTCTAACGGGTGAGGCATTGCAGTGTTTGCTGCTGCTAAGCCCAGAGGACAGGGGTGACTATGAGGCCCTAGTGGGGGCTCTGAAGAGGTGCTTTGGACAGTGTGTTGAGCCGGGTCTACTGCGCTCAGAACTGTGTAATAGGCGGAGACGGCCGGGGGAAACACTGCGCCAACATATAGAGAGCTCTCGCCGGGATCCCGGGATTCCCGGGAAATCTTCAGTCCCTTTAGTACCGGGAATTAGCAACGGGTCACGTTTTTTGTGGTTTTTTTTGGAGGGGGTATTTGTTAACTTTTTATAACTATGTTGCATTAACAGCAGCCTAAACTAATAATACATACTCAATATATTGTGCAAATATGATTATTTTCTTGTTTAGATAGGCAGGCATACGAACTACCTGTATATGGTCTAAAAAAAATCACTTGCGATGTAACGAATTGTAGCGAACGCCACAGAGGAGCTAAAGAGACGAGTCGGACGCGGAGTATAGTTGTATTGTTGCTCTGTGCCCCCATACACCGCACGACCCAGAGTCAACCTTTTATTGTGCTTTCCCACATGAACAACCTGCCCGCCGGGCATCACCCCCTTTTATACCCTCGTGGCAAACATAACATTCCTCACGCTCCTCTGCGTAGTTTTTGATGAACGACACAACTCTTTGGTGGTCCTCATGCTTGAGGGACATGCTGTTTGTGGACGTTTGGCATATCTCTCGCGTGGAACTGCACCCTGATCTCTGTAGGATTGCAGTAGGGTCTGGAGAAGATTTTTGCTGACACTGAAACAAAAAAACAAAGGACTCAGAGTGTGGTCCTGCTAACACCTGGGCTGCTAGCTAACGTTTGACAACAGTGGGACAGTGGCTCCTTTGTTCCTGTGTTTGGTCAACACAGCTATGACTAGATGGCTAACAAACAGAAAGCTAGCTAGTCTATAGTTAATGGTAGCTTTGCACTAGCAACAACGCTAGCTTGCTGCTGTGCTAACGTTTCTCAACAAAGCCAGCTGTGTTAACGTTAGCTTGCGGCTAACGGGGGCTCTTTGTTAGCTAGCATTGTTGCTAGTGCAAAGCTACAATTAACTCTAGACTAGCTAGCATTATGCTTGCCTACACAGCTAGATGATCACACAAATAAACAATAAATATTTAACTTACCCAACAACAAAGCAGAACGTTGCACGGCATACCACTGTTTGTTCTATGTTGTACTCTGTTCTGTGATGTTTTCGTTTGTTTTGCACTTTCTTCGACCGTTCAGTCATTGCTGTTGTTCTAACGTGGCCCATTATGTATCCCAAGATAAACATGTCCTTCAGATCTGGTGACAACGACGCTGAGTTCAGTCTGATTCTGTAGATCAACTTTGAACATAGTTTTTTGGTGCACGATTCGGCTGGTATACGCAAATTCTCTTTTCGAGTCTGCTGGCATTTGCAATCAAAGCTTTCTATCTTCTTCATCTCCTCTGCATCCTCCAGACCAACTATATCGATCTCATTTGTGTCCATTGTTACAGCATGTTCAATGTCGATCCGATTGTCCTCGAACTCTTGTTCGAGTCTAGATCAGATAAGTTGTCATCGTCGTCAGTTTCAGAATCAGAGCACTTTTCACCATCCCAAAAGTCCTCCATGAACGAGTTCATGATCGAATTATGTTCTGCATCGTCAAAGCCCCTACGCCTACGATCTTCATCAGAAAGTTTGTTAATAGCAAGGGCAACTTGCTATAGTACCGTGGTCACACTAGTAAACAAAGACACTGTGGCCACGCTGGTTTATTTATGGGCGGTGGCTCGACCGAAATTATCCAACGAAACTGAAGGCCACCCCTATCACGCCCCCAAACCCAGACCAGAAATGAACATAAACTTGCCTACTTTGATGACAAAGTATGACTATTTAGTGATCTTAAAACTGTTGTTTGTTATATTGAGTGGCTACTTCGTAACTTCAATTTCCGTAATATGGAGAAAAAGGAAAACAGTAAAAGAAATAATAAAAAAAAATGTATTTTGCCCCCTAGCGCATTTTGAGAACTGCGACATATGGCAGGGTAACTGCGATCGACTCGACCCCCAGCAGCAGGAGCAGCTGTGGCAACTACTGGCGGAGTTTAAGGACAGCTTCGCCCTGAGTGAGAGTGACGTGGGTCAGACGCATCTGGTGCAGCACCAAATTGACACTGGAGATGCCAGGCCCATCAGAATGCGCCCACGCCACCTGCCCTTGGCTCGTCAGGAGGCTGCAGATCCCGCACTGTGGGAGATGCAGCAGGCGGGCCTCATAGAGCCCTCCGACAGTCCCTGGGCAACAGCCGTGGTGATGGTGCCCATGTAAGTGGAGACTCTGCGGTCTGATGTAGCCAACAGAACCACATCATCTGCAAAGAGCAGAGATGCAATTCTGAGGTCCCCAAACCGGACACTCTCCTCACCTCGGCTGCGCCTTGAGATTCTGTCCATGAAGATCACTAACAGAATCGGTGACAAGGGACAACCTTGGCGGAGTCCAACACCCACTGAGAACGTGCTTGACTTTGTGCCGAGAATACGGACACAGCTCGCACTTTGTTCGTACAAGGACCGAATGGCACGTACCAACGGCCCCGGTACCCCATACTCCCGTAGTACCCCCCACAGGATTCCCCGGGGGACACGGTCATAAGCCTTCTCCAAGTCCACAAAGCACATGTAGACTGGATGGGTCAGCAGTTCTCCTCCCCGACTGAGCACAGCCTGAGCCAAGCCCTGCTTTCCCTTCCTGAGTCGCCGGACAGTTTGCCAGAACCTCCTTGAGGCCAACCGAAAGTCCTGCTCCATGGCCTCCCCGAACTCCTCCCACACCCGGGTTTTTGCTTCAGCAACCGCTGAAGCTGCGGTCCTTTTGGCCTCCCGGTACCTGTCTGCTGTTTCAGGAGACCCCTGGGCCAACCAGGCCCGAAAGGCCTCCTTCTTCAGCCTGACGGCTTCCTTCACCGCTGGTGTCCACCCGGCAGAAGTAGAGGGTCCAGCCCCTCTCCAGGAGTTTGGTTCCAGACCCGGTGCTGTGCGTGGAGGTGAGCCCAACCATATCTAGTTGGTACCGCTCCACCTCCCGCACCAGCTCCGGCTCCTTCCCCGCCAGTGAGGTGACGTTCCACGTCCCTAGAACCAGTCGGCGATGACGGGGATCCGCACGCCCAGGACCCCGCTTTTGCCTACCGCCCGGTATACAATGCACCCGACCCCAAAGACTCTCCCTGCAGGTGGTGAGCCCACAGGGAGGTGACTCCACGTTGTCTTTTCGGGCTTGGCCCGGGGGCCCCGTGGATCCAGGCCCGGCCACCAGATGCTCGCCGACGAGCTCCCCTCCCAGGTTTGGCTCCAGAAGGGGGTTTCCCTTGTCCGGGCGACGTGACAGATTTTTCCGGGAGTCTCTTCATTTACTTATACTGTCTGTAGCCTATATCAGAATCAGAAACAGCTTTATTGCCTTGGTTTAGTTATGTGCTTTTGTGCAATTGGTGCCTAACATTGAACATTGGACATAGTAAGAGACAGAGTAAAACATAAAAATTCTAAAATAAAATGGAAAGAATTCTAGAGTTTATGTCCGTGGCAGATTGCAGCCATTCACCTTCTCAGCAGAGCCAATGACACGCTGCAGTCTGCCCTTGTGCAGTGGCAGCAGCGTACCAAATGGTGATGGAGGAGGTGAAGATGGACTCAATGATGGCGGTGTAGAAGTGCACCATAATTTTCTTTGGCAAGTTGAACATCTTTAGCTGCCACAGAAAGTACTTCCTCTGTTGGGCTTTTTTTGTGATTTTGGCTAATGTTCTGGGTGATGGTGGTGCCCAGGAAACGAAAGGACTCCACAGTGTCAACTGGGGAGTCACACAGGGTGCTGGGGGCGGGTGGGGCTAGGTTCTTCCAGAAGTCTCCTACCATTTCCACTGTCTTGAGAGCGTTGAGCTCCAAGATGTTCTGACCGCACCAGGTCACCAGATGGTCAATCTCCCACCTGTAGGCGGACTCATCCCAACCAGAGATGAGCCCAATGAGGGTGGTGTCGTCCGCAAACTTCAGGAGCTTGACAGACTGATGACTGGAGGTCCAAGCATTCGTGGACAGGGAGAAGAGTTGAGGGGAAAGGACACAGCCTTGAGGGGAACCAGTGCTGATGGTCCGGGAGTCAGAGACATTTCCCCCAGCCTCAAGTGCTGCTTCCTGTTGGACAGGAAGTCTGTGATCCACCTGCAGGTGGAGTCAGGCACACTCAGCTGGGAGAGCTTGCTTGTCCTGCAGCAGAGCTGGGATGATTGTGTTGAAACCAGAGCTGGAATCCAGAAACAGCATCCTGGCATAGGTTCCTGAGGAGTCCAGGTGCTGGCGGATGAAGTGGATGGCCTTATTGCATCGCCTACAGACCTGTTGGCTCTGTAAGAAAACTGCAGGTGGTCCAGGAGTGGATCAGTTATGGCTTTGAGGTGGGACAGCACAAGGGGTCTGTAGTCGTTAAGAGCTGTGATCCTTGGCTTTTTGGGGACGGGGATGATGATGCTGGAGGTTTTAAAGCAGGCTGCTACATGGCATGTCTCCAGTGAGGTGTGGAAGATGCGTGTGAACACTGGAGACAGCTGATTAGCACAGTGCTTCAGGGTGGAGGGATAGACAGAGTCTGGTCTGGCTGCTTTGCGGGGGTTCTGTCTCTTGAACAGCCTGTTTACATCCCTGTCCTGCATGGAAAGGGCTGTTGTTGTGGGGGTGAGTGGCTGTGAAGAGGCCCCTGCTGTGGTGGGGTTGCGGGGGATGGTGTCAGCACTGTCCCATTATCTTTTAAATCGACAGTAGTACTGGTTCAGGTTGTTGGCTAGGCACGAGTCTGTTTGAACCCTTTCCAGACAGATGCTGAGAGCTGTTGATGAAGTTTCTCAGAGTACAGTCGTTTAGCCCACTTTACAGCCTTGCTAAACCTGTATTTTGACTCTCTAAACCTGTCGCCTGCTCCTTTTCCAACCTCAGGTGTCTGAGTCTTGCTAAACCAGGGTTTGTCATCATTGTAACTCACCCTGGTGCGTGATGGTACACAGCAGTCCTCACAGAAGCTAATGTATGAAGTCATCGCCTCTGTGTACTCATCCAGACTGCTGGTAGAATGTAAATGGTAGAAGTCCTGAAAACACCCCAGTATGTACAATCCAAGCATGCCTGAAGGTCCTCCGCAGCTTCACTCGTCCCCTTCTTCGATGTCCTCACAACAGGTTTACAGAGTTTCAGTTTCTGCCTGTATGCAGGAACCAGGTGGACCATGCCGTGGTCAGAGTCGTCCAGTGCAGCACGGGGGACGACGTGAGAGGCTCTGCTTACTGTAGTGTAACAGTGATCCAACGTGTTCTGCTCTCCGGTCGGGCATTTGATAAACTGTCTGTATTTTGGAAGTTCGTTTGGAAGTTCGTGGGTGAGATTTCCTTTGTTAAAGTCGATGAGGACAATAACTAAGGAGTCCGGGTTTGTCCGCTCCACACACAGTATCTGGTCGACGAGCGTGCACTGTGCCTGCTGCACGCTGGCCTGCGGAGGAATGTAAACACCGACCAGGATGAATGAAGCAAACTCATGGGAGGGGGGGTAAAACGGTTTATGGCGAATGTTTCCAGATCAGGAGAACATAATGGCACAGTGTGCAAACACCTAGGATGTCTAATCAGGGTTGTGGGGGGATGGTGAGGGAGAGCATATTTATACTGTCTGCAGCCTATATACTAGTATATGTATAGTATATTTGGAGAGGAACCACTTTCTGTGGACACAAGGAATGTGCTTCATCTGCTACACATTGTGTAGCAGATGAATCTTCTTACTTTTACAGCAGCATGAGTCACAAACAACACTCCAAACCCAGCTTCTATAGCTTTAGACCAGCTTTAATATGAGCTGTGAATATTGTTTTTATTTTATCCATATGTTATCCATATATCGTAATCATCATTTATTAATGTTTTTGAAATATTTATGATTATTGCATTCAATTTCCCATTTAGTTCTTTGGCCTGGAATCATTCCATGCTCAATCCTCATTCATTTTGTTTCCGATGGTGAGTTTTGGCCCGTATCTCTGAGGCCATACCACTCCACTGTGTTGAGCCCCATTGTCCAATAACAGAGGAAGGGCATTCTGGGACATTTCAGTGATGTCACATATGTGGGGGTGTGTCCTTGCTCACCTCGATTTAATCATCCAATGGCTTCCTTTACCACTCCCTATGTTTTCCTGACAGAAGAAAAGTAAGTGTGGGCATGCTTAATTGTCATGTTTTAATGTTTTGATTTTTACATTTACATTTTACATTTAGGGCATTTGGCAGACGCTTTTATCCAAAGCGACTTACAAAGAGTACATTTGTGTAGGCTTATAGCCTACACAGAAGATAAGATAAGATAATGTTTTTATTATTAAGAACTTTATTAATCCCAAAGGAAATTCATGTGCCAGGTTGCATAGCAATAGAATAAAACAATAGAGAAATAAACAGTAGAATAATACAAATAATATAACAGATTTACAAATGTACAGTAAGTCTAAGTCCTAGGAGAAGTATACAAATATAGGTGAAGTATAAAAATATAGTCAAGATCACATTCAGTCAGCAAAAACAATTTGGCAATAATTAAAGTGTAATAAAAGGGTAATAATAATAATAATGATAATAATAAAAGCATAATGTGCACCCACCCATTTGCTA
>PIJE02000186.1:480387-511899 GCA_002895965.2 Coryphaenoides rupestris
GCTAGTGCTGGTAGTAGTGCTAAGTGTTGGTGCCAGTGCTGGTGTTACTGCTAGTGCTGGTCCTGGTGCTAAGTGCTAGTGTTACTGCTGGTGCTAGTGCTGGTAGTAGTGTTAAGTGTTGGTGCTAGTGCTGGTGTTACTGCCAGTGCTAGTGCTAGTGTTACTGCTAGTGCTGGTGCTAGTGCTGGTGTTAGTGCTAGTCCTGGTGCTAATTGCTGGTGCTAGTGTTGTGTTGACTGTCTGAGAAGGTATTCTGTGACATTCTGTGAATGTCAGCATATAACAATGTATATTTTATTACATTGATTTATATGTGTATTGCTCCCCTGGATATTTTCTTGTGTATTTTGTTGTATTTTATTTTATTTTATTTTATACAGAATTTATATTCTAGTTCTATTTCTATTTTGTATTCTTTCATAATTACTGTCGGCTGTCGGGCGTTTTGCACACAAGATTTTCACTCACTGCTTATACTCACGTGTAAACTATGAAGTGACAATAAAAATACTTGAAACTTGAAACTTGAAACTTCAAACATGCACACACACACATGCACACACATACACACTCCACGGGACACACGGATCAGATGCATTTGATGCACAGTTAGCATCAGCTTTTCAAATCTGCTTCACTGGTCCCCTTTGTGCCCCTAGACCTTATTGTATATGCGATGTCTGGCATAAGAAAAATAATATGAGCGCAACATGAACTGTCAAGATCAGCATTCATGTGTTTCTCCACCGCTGGCTCTGCTCTCTCACCCACTCGTCTCTACTGCTGGCATGCCAGCAGAAGCTAGTAATGAGGCTAAAGCTGTTTGCTCTCTTCATTTCATTTTATTTTCTCCCTTTTCCTGCCCTCAACCTCAGCAGTTGACAAACTGTTATCCCACCAAACCTCCCTCAGATGACCTGAGAGCTGCCCACTTATTTCACGGTCTCATGCTGTTGTTGTTGTTGTGGTTGTTGTTTCTGTTGTTGTTGTTGTTGTTGTGAATGTGCTGTATGTATGCAGGGGATTTCCCAGAGGATATCTAGTCACACGCACGTCAGGTAACTGACAAAAATAATTGTGGACGATGGCGGCGACAGATCAGATCCAAGCCAGATGTCCAAATGGACCAGCGCTCCAGGCTGGCTGGTATATATTGTTGAACTATGGAAAATAAAATCGAGTCATTTAATGAATTTATGATTTCATTCAAAGTCAAGGTTATGCAGCGCGCCCAACAAAGTTTGAATGGGAGAAAATACGATGCAAAAGTGCTAAAACTGTTGGATTCGGCTGCTGCTCAAGTGAGGTCAGACATTAATTAGATAATGCTGCTGCCTAATCATATAACAGATTCAGGAAAGAAAGACAAGCCGACCTAGAGGTTAACATAATTTACTGTACTTGAATTATGTTTGGGGATTAGATAATGCATTTTACTTCTTGTTGATTTTCTTGATTTGCATTCATAGATTGCCCCTTTTTGTGCACTCGAGCTAAATACACATACCGTACATGAATACCTATCAATGGTGCATTACGTGTATTATTAAATGTAAAATTGGTCTCGGGAGAGCTGTTGAGAGAACTACTTCCACTGACTACAGTTTACATTGCTTTACTTTGTCTTTTTGTCCTCTGATACTTCACCCCCCACCTCTCTCTCTGTCTCCGTCTTTCTCTCTGTGTTGTCTCATGTATGCAATCCATGTATGTTGATGTGGGCTGCTATGTATATGTTTATGTATATCTATCTAATATATATATATGCAGTATATATACTGTATATATTGTCTTTCTCTTCTGCTCTTTGTGGGGTAGGAGATATTGTGGTGTTTTCCATATGAATAGACCCTGGGGGCGGAAGGTGAACCAGCGTGACCTAAGGCCGCCACCAGGACCACCCCCTCTGCCATTCTTCCCTGGGAAGCTCCCCCCCTCCCCCCCCCCACGTGGGCGGAGTCACGCACAGACATGTTTACAAGTTAAGTAACTACTCAAACCTCTATTTCACTTGCTATCTCAGCATTTGGTACGTATTATTCACACTACACATTACTTGAAATTATTAAAGTCACACATATGTATGTACGCTCTAAGATGATGGATGATTGAAGATTGTGGACGGAGATTACAAGAAAAAAACGTTTTCTTTGTACTCAACTCGACATCCATTAGGCGCCCGCCCAAAGCAGCACATCGTTTCAACCAATGTACTGTTTCGAATACTTTTTTATATTGCGATAACTTATTGGTACGACTTGTATAGCTTTTTTTCATGCTGCTTATTATGCCTTTAAAAAAACAGCACATCATATATATATATATATGCCTTAACTATTTCACTACAGTTGAAAACAACGACCACCTTGTTTCAATTAAACACAAAAAACACTAATTGCGTTCTGAAAATATATTGCGCAACGTGCGTAAAACTTTTGGTTCCATTGACGTTGCTTACTTGTTTTATGTTATGTGTCATGTGTATTTTTTTAGATACATAACTAAACTAGCTGGTTATTTTTCGTTCACACTACGATTATTATATTATATCCCGCGTCTCGCATGATGTATTATTGCTATAAATAAAACCAAATCGCAAACCAACTTGTTGTTGTCCTCCAAAAATCGGAAGTAGTAGTAGTGTATGCAAATGAGGGAGTCGGGGTTTAGCCCTGCGCTCCCTGGGAGCCGCCCTTCATTCACCACATGGTCACATCCAGCGTTACATCGCACCACTACTACTACTACTACTGAGACCATCACCACCACATGGTTAGTAGGATCATTCTTCTGGACATCTTATGGGTTGTGGTGCTTTATGTTTTTGTTTTTCCCCTCCCGGACAGATCGCAGACCACCGACCACAGTGCAGCAGCACTACCTCCACTATTGCTACGACACGGTAAGTGTGCACAAGTGACTCCCGATGAAGGAAGACGGTAATTTAGTATTATTGTAAAATATCGCGCCTGTCATTTATGGGGAAAAATAAGAAACCTGTTGTTTGGGGGGGATTTCTATGCGCGGTGGTGGTTGGCGCGGAAAAGTGAATCCACCCACCCCCCCCCACACACACACACAACGCGTTCACTATTATATAGATTCGGCGGGGTGGTGTTATGTTATATCAAACGCTGAATTTATGCTTAATTTTATTTTATTTCTCTGTTTGGCCGCGGGAGTTGTGGTGGTGGTTGTTGTTGTGGTGGTGCGAGGCGCATGGTCGCTCCTCCATAGTGTGGGGGGAGATTTGAAAAGCGTGTCGCTGCTGCTACACGGCGTCAAGTGGCGACTTTACTTTCGGTAAAAAGAGAAAAAAAATTGGTGGTAGTCCTCCGATAGAATAAGTACGTAAATTGGCCATAATGTGTTTGTGTTGGTTCACTGTATGGTGGGGTTTCTTGCTTAAAAGTGCTTCCTTAGAACAAAGCGGGCGGCAGCAGCACATGGGTCCGCAGCAGCAGGCCGCTAGCCCGCTGGCGCTAACGATGCTAACAATGCTAACCTCGCGCGCATGGCGGGTCTCCTCCTCGCGGCATTCACTACTAGTCTGTTTGAACCGGCGTCGTATTTTTTTTAATACTTATTATACCGGTTTACCCAAATCAAAAATTAACCCGCCGCCGTCCCACAGGCCCATGTACTAATATTTACAATTAAAAACGCGCCGCTAATAATTTACTATTTGTGTTTAAACTACTCCCCCACCCCCCAAGCGAGTGATGGCCAAGCTAGCGTCATGGAGCTACTTGTAGCAGCATAGCAGTTGGGATGTACTACGTTGAACACATCGAAACACACGTTTCGCCATTAAGGCGCTTCCACCCCCATCGCATAGACTTGACGATAACGCGTCTTTGGCACGGCTATAATGTTTTAGCAGTGTGTCAAACGTACTCGCTGTGGTAGTGCGGTTGTTGGCTTGTTAGCCGCGGTGGCTAAGCTAGGCTAACACATGCTTGTGTGTGTTGCAGTGTTTTCATGTGTGGGATTCCACATGGTTGTTACTAGTAACCCGCCAGCCTTACACTATAATGCACGAAAAACACTACAAAGTGTACATTGCATGCCTGGATAACAGCCTGCGATTGTTTCTTAAAACTGTAAACGCCAAAAATGCGGACTCCATGGCGCCATGTTGTGTGTGGGGGAGGGGTGGACCGCTTCCACAACTTGTTTAGTGCTACTTCTGCACGCCACCTTACCGGATAAATTTGGGGTTTGGGCATTTTGTGGCTAAAATGCAGAACTACCACGTTTTAAATTGATTAATTCAAGTGTTTGTGTATAAGGTTTCTCCACATGACTTGTATTGAGGGGGGGGTGTAGTCGGCCCCCCACATGGCACATCATCCCCCGCTTGAGGGCTAAAGTTATTTTGGATTTGGCGTTTGCTATGTTGACTGAATTCGTTTGTTTCTTATCCCCCCCAGGTTTCCTGTGCGAAGACTTCAACTGCTGGTGAAATTATGGCTACATATCTCAATCACCTCCTGAATGGTTGAGTCATGGTAGTGTCAAAGTGCTTACAGTGCAGGTAGTCATACAAAATCTACTGCAGTGCAGGCACTTTCAGCACTCTTGTGACACTGATTGGATTCCAAATACACACATGAGCAGGTGCTTGCAACTGGTGCTTATGCTAAGGTGCATCTAGTGCAGATAGTGACGTAGACTAGCACCTACTGCCCTAAGTGCTCCTTCTGGCATAAGGGGCTAGAAGTCATCTGTACCATGCGCTCCCAATTTGCACGCCCAATTTGTCCATTGTGTCCAGCGGTTCACTGCTAGTTTTGCGTAGTTGCGCTGCAAGAAAATTGAGTTGTGCAAATCTATGCAAAACTGACAGTTTATTGCGTCTCTGCAAAATCAGAAGTCCCACCATGTCGATTATTGATGTGATTGATAGGATGGCGGACATGTTCACAACCTGTTGCGGCTGGACTTTGTGGAAATGCATGAACAAGAGTTCCGGCAGTATTAAAGTGCTTATAGTGCAGGTAGTAGTATGCATTTCTACTGCAGTGTGAGCACTTTAAGTACTTCTAGACGCATGCGTCGCTCGTGTGTGTATGGATGGCGGTGGACCTCTTATGTACATTGTGGGTCTCTGGTTAGTTTTGCTGGTTTGCTGTCAGCTTTTGAATGTTCATGCTGTGCAAATCCATGCAAAACTGACCATGGAACCGATATCAGTCTCGCCGAAAGACCATCCTGTTTCTGTGCAGGTTGGGAAAGGTGTCAATGCTCTGTGTTGGTACGGTATTGCACTTGTCCCGGCCTGTTGAGGACACAGGGAACGTCGTCGCCTCCGATACTCCGGCCACTACCTTTACATAGTCTACCACGATATCTGCTGTGATAACTGCAAAAAAGTAAGCTTTGTCTATTGATGATTGGGCACATGTTTTCATTAATAAAGCATGAATTAATTGGATGTGATATGTTTTGTTTGTGGTGATTTCAAACCTGTAAAATAGTGAAGTCTGAAACACTTGTTTTTGTCTTATGTTGGATGCCACTATAAACACACTTTTGGGTTTGACTTTATTTTTTTCCTTGTTAAAATGCTTTAATCCAAAATGGCCCCATTATGTGCTGAGAATAAAGGACAATCACAGGCCTAAATCAAAGTAAATGCCCCAGGAATTGGAAGGAAAGGAGATTCTGTAACAGTTAATATAAAGTCTACTGCAAAGTGCTGTACAGCCAACATGAAAGCTAAAGGGAAGAGCTGGGCCCATGAATCACAAATGTATTTGGAAACTGCAAAATTAATGGAATTTGTGGACATAAGTGGCCAAGAAAAAATTACTCTAAAGCAAATTTCTACTTCTGACAATTTATATCAAACCAAAATATAAGCAGCAATGCTAACTTATTAGGCCTGCATGCAATGATTTGCTGGCTGTTACCCCATTTAATACCTTCGGTCACTATTACATTTATTTTTCAGTTATAAGGCTCTAAATGTCGTACTCAATGTTTTGATGCATTTCCTCCAAATACTGAAAAAATAAAGGGTCTCAATGAAATGTGTTACTAACAAAAGGTTAGTATGTTAACATAAAATTCTTTAAGGTGTAGTATTGGCACAGTTGTCAAAAGTTTACATACACTTGTAAAGAACATGTACTGTATGTCATGGCAGTCCTTAGTTTCCAATAATTTCTACAACTTATTTTTCTGTGATACAGCTGGTGACTTCTCTGAGCCCATTTAAATATGACTCATTTGATACAATCATTACTCAGACACAAACGCTACAATGGGAAAGTCAAAGGAGCTCAGCACGGATCTGAAAAAGCGGATCATTGACTTGAACAAGTCAGGAAAGTCACTTGGAGCAATTTCAAAGCAGCTACAGGTCCCTGTAACTGCACAAGTCCAAGTAACCACAGGCCATGCTTCGTACTGATGTCTGTCGATTTATTTAGCTTTCTCTCTCATAAGACACCGTGAAAACTATAAGAAATAGACATAACAAAGCTTAGTAATACTCTTTCAAAGATACACAACAAATATAGAAAACAAATAACGAAAATTACTGTGTGCGCCTCTGGACATGTGCAGAATCAACGCAAACTCTTCGTCTCCTGCTCATTGACCCAAATTACCCATAATGCATCACTACCCACAACTCGTGATGAACTCTGAACACTAATCATGTGACCCATCCCTTTTACCAATATTATTGTAATCATGTTTTAACAACCTTAATAAATAAATAAATAAAACGATAAGGAAGAAAACGCAAGCTATCACCTGCTGCTGAGAGAAAATTGGTCAGGATGGTCAAGAGTCAACCGAGAACCACCAAAAAGCAGGTCTGCAATGAATTAGAAGCTGCTGGAACACAGGTGTCAGTGTCCACAGTCAAGCGTGTTTTACATCGCCATGGGCTGAGAGGCTACCATACAAGAAGGAAGCCCTTGCTCCAGAAGCGGCACCTTAAGGCTCGACTGAAGTTTGCTGCTGGTCACATGGACAAAGAAAAGGCCTTCTGGAGGAAAGTTCTGTGGTCAGATGAAACAAAAATGGAGCTCTTTGGCCACAATGACCAGAAATTTAACCCCAAGAACACCATGCCTACCATCAAGCATGGTGGTGGTAGTATTATGCTCTGGGCCTGTTTTGCTGCCAATGGAACTGGTGCTTTACAGAAAGTAAATGGAATAATGAAGAAGGAGGATTACCTCCAAATTCTTCAGGAGAAACTAAAATCATCAGCCAGAAGGTTGGGTCTTGGGCGTTACAACAGGACAATGACCCCAAACACACATCAAAAGTGGTAAAGGAATGGCTAAATCAGGCTAGAATTAAGGTTTTAGAATGCCCTTCCCAAAGTCCTGACTTAAACCCCATCTAGAACGTGGACAGTGCTGAAGAAAAAAGTCCATGTCAGAAAGCCAACAAATTTAGCTGAACTGCACTGTCAAGAGGAGTGGTCAAAGATTCAACCAGAAGCTTGCCAGAAGCTTTTGGATGACTACCAAAAGCGCCTAATTGAGGTGAAAATGGCCAAGGGACATGTAACCAAATATTAGCATTGCTGTATGTATATTTTTGACCCAGCAGATTTGGTCACATTTTCAGTAGACCCATAATAAATTCATAAAAGAACCAAACTTCATGAATGTTTTTTGTGACAAAGAAGTATGTGCTCCAATCACTCTATCACAGAAAAATAAGAGTAGTAGAAATTATTGGAAGCTCTGGACTGCCATGACATACATGTTCTTTACAAGTGTATGTAAACTTTTAACCACAACTGTATATGCATTTGAATTTACTCAACTTTGTTCAGTGTGGTCATAGAATGAGTAAACATGTTGACGGCCACAATAGTGACCGGCGGGATGCAACACAGTGCATCTCGGTGTAAACATACATAGTTCTTGGTCTCATTAACTTTCTATTCTGTTCTTTCTTTTAGTTTCACTTTGAGTGAAGTTCTGGATATGTTTGGTCTAGGTGAAGGCCCAACATTGCAGTGTGATGGAAGATGCTGTTCTTGGGGTTTGTGGTCAGATAAGGACTGTGAGGGGGAGACAGGATGTTGAATTAATATGATGAACTTATGAACTTATGCTGAACATACACTATATGGTCAAAAGTCAGTGGACACCCCTACTAATTATTGAGTTCAGGTGTTTCAGCCACACCCATTGCTAACAGGTGCATAACATCAAGCACATAGCCATGAAATCTCCACAGACAAACATGAACACGGCACTGTCATAGGATGCCATCTTTGCCACAAGTCAGTTCGTGAAATTTCTGCCCAACTAGATGTGCCCCGGTCAACCGTAAGTGCTATTATTGTGAAGTGGAAGCACCTAGGAGCAACAACAGCTCGGCCACGAAGTGGTAGACCACACAAACTCACAGAGCGAGGCCGACGAGTGCTGAAGCCCGTATCGCGTAAAACTTGCCTATCATCTGCTGTATCACTCACTACAGAGTACCAAGAACTAGAACTGTGCGTCGGGAGCTTCATGGAATGGGTTTCCATGGCCGATCAGCTCCACACAAGCCTCACATCACCATGCGCAAGGCCAAGCGTCGGTTGGAGTGGTGTAAAGCACGCCGCAACTGGACTCTGGAGCAGTGGAAACGTGTTCTTTGGAGTGATGAATCATGCTTCACTATCTGGCAGTCTGATGGACGAATCTGGGTTGGCGGATGCCAGGAGAACGTTACCTTCCGGAATGCATAGTGCCTACTGTAAAGTTTGGTGGAGGAGGGATAATGGTCTGGGGCTGTTTCTCAGGGTTTGGGCTAGGCCCCTTAGTTCCAGTGAAGGGTATGCTTAATGCTACAGGATATGAAGACATCTTAGCCAATTGGGCGCTTCCAACTTTGTGGCAACAGTTTGGGGAAGGCCCTTTGCTGTTCCAGCATGACTGTGCCCCTGTGCACAAAGCAAGGTCCATAAAGACATGGTTAGACGAGTTTGGTGGGGAGGAACTTGATTGGCCTGCACAGAGCCCTGACCTCAACCCCATTGAACACCGTTGGGAGGAATTAGAACGCAGATTGCAAGCCAGGCCTTCTCGTCCAACATCAGTGCCTGACCTCACAAATGCTCTTTTGGCTGAATGGGCACAAATTCCCACAGACACACTCCAAAATGTGGAAAGCCTTCCAAGAAGAGTGGCAGCTGTCATAGCCACAAAGGGTGGTCCAACTCCATATTAATGCCCATGGTTTTAGAATGGGATGTCTAACAAGCTCATATTGGTTTGATGGTCAGTTGCCCACTGACTTTTGGCCATATAGTCCCTGGAAGGATTCATGGGCCCTTCCTTGTTAATTAAGGGAGTCGTTTCTTGCCCTTAGGGGGGCTTGGGCTAGGGGGGTGTCATAAATCACTTTTGGCCCATAACAATCTGGCCTGTAAAGCCCTTTGAGACTGTCTTGTGATTAATTTAATCGATCAATCAACCGATCATCATGCAAACAATAACACATTTAATATATAACACATTGGGATTCATGTACTGTATGTGGACAGGATGAGCGTGAGCAAGCATTCTCAATGTGACTTCATTTCACGTTTGTGATTTATTCATTTTTAATTGCAATTCCAATCTTGGTAATTAATTCAAATTTTATCCCGGGTTGTCCACATTTACATAGCCTGCATGAAACAACACACGGTAAAAACGCATCTCACGCATATCTGGGCTTTATGTAGTCCATCTTCGGTTAATTGTAGTTTCACCACGACAGACCCACGTCCATAACATCCAGAATCAGAATCAGAAACAGCTTTATTGTTATGTTAGTTTATGCAAACAAGGAATGTGCTTTTGTGCAACTGGTGCCTAACATTGAACATTGAACATTAAAGAAGAAAAAAAGCACAGTTGTCTAGAATTAAGGTTTTAGAATGGCAATTGAATAAATTTAATTGAATAGTGTATCATGACAGGAACCACGTTATCTACTTTTTCATGGAAATGTTTCAAATAATGATTGATTATTTCAATGGGTTACTAATGGCACATGATTTGGATATTTTCATGTTTGCGAAAAATGTGATTAAATGGGTTAAGAGTTCTCATTTCTACATTTGCTGATGTTTCCTGCATGTACCTGGAGTGAAGCAAAAGTGTTATATTGGAATATATTTTCTTCAGGGTATTCTGAGCAGAAATTGGAGGTGTAAATTGATCTATAGACTACATGATAATTAGGCACCTTGCTATTGAATAAAAACGTTCTCAACCTCACATTTCAACATGTTTTTTCCTAGACATTATCTATTACATTATCCTACCACTGAATTGTCGTGTGAAATCG
The DNA here is from genome assembly GCA_002895965.2 of Coryphaenoides rupestris. Lineage (NCBI taxonomy): Eukaryota > Metazoa > Chordata > Actinopteri > Gadiformes > Macrouridae > Coryphaenoides > Coryphaenoides rupestris. The sequence continues at coordinate 490,696 of PIJE02000186.1, forward strand.
GTGAGAACAACCCGTCTCCAGCAGGGGGAAGTGAATACACAGTTAAAAAACATTCCTGCCACTGACGATTCTTATGAAATACAATCAGTGTTTTTATTGTCACACATTGTACATCATAACACAAGGCCAATCTGAACAGTAAAAGTCTTGTGACATGGCAGGCGCAAAAAAAGTATGCAAAAAATAACAAGAAAAAGATCATCTATATTTTTGCATTGATAACCAAAGTAAATATGACACACATGTGAGACATCGGTTGCGGTTGAATAGTCTTTTTTTGTTGTTGCTTCGAACAGTGAAATGATGTGAGTGGCATCTATGATAAGAGCTGTTCAAATTCTCTAAATGCTATGGAAAGGTGTGTCAATGCTTCCTTTCCTATCTCCTTTGTCTATGGTAGGATAGGATTACGAAAAGAAAGGAGATAATGCCGTCCCACAATTCCTTGCGGCAGCACCATTCGGCCGTTCATGAAAACAACCGATCATCATGCAAACAATAACACATTTAATATATAATACATTGGGATTCATGTATGTGGACAGGATGAGTGTGAGCAAGCATTCTCAATGTGACTTCATTTCACTTTTGTGATTGTTATACCCCTTATTCATTTTTAATTAATTAAATTAATTACATTAATTCCAATCTTGGGAATTAATTCATAGCCTGCATGAAACAACACACGGTAAAGACCTACGTCCATAACATCCAGAATCAGAATCAGAAACAGCTGTATTGTTATGTTAGTTTTTGCAAACAAGGAATGTGCTTTTGTGCAACTGGTGCCTAACATTGAACATTGAACATAAAAGAAAAAAAAAAGAGTAAAAACATAGAAATTTCAAAAAATGCACAAAAAAATAGATATAAATCCACCGTTGCATTATTACATATCCTAGTGTAAGTGCAGTTGGATTCTCTTAGCAGCACAGTTGTCTTTTCCTATGTCCTTATGAATTATCCTTCACATCTTTCCTTGACCTCATGGTGGGGTTAAGGAAAAGTCGTTGGGAAAAGACAAGGGCGTATTGTTTTATACTGTTTGACCACATCCACTGAGTTGCGAGGCGATTGCGTTATGCGTATTATTCGGATTATTCATTTTCCCCCGTGTGAAATCATTCGCGGCATGTAAACAAGTTGAATGCTTCCAAACTTCTCCGTACACAAAAGGCATTTTTGTTTTCTTTAATCGAACAGTTAGATCCATTCACACAAGAGTTCACACACAGATGGCGCCGTACGTGATGGCTGCCGTGTTGCGAGCTCCCGTACAAGGACGTAGTTTTTTGTTATTTATTCTTTTAATTGCGACTATCCTTGCACAGGAAGTTAGCAGTAAGTTCACTTACGACAGTTGTACACTTCTGGAGATTAGAACGACAGTCGCTCGCCGCCTACCAGAGTTTTTCAAGTCTTTCGACTCGGACATCCCGCCCGGAGTCGTGGCTAGAGTATGTCCGTCCATCTTAGGCGCGATCACATGCAGGCGTCGCCGACGGAGAGGGAAGCGAGCCGGCGTCCTGGTCAGGCTGCGACGTCGTGCCAATCGACCTCCACTACCCACCATTCTACTGGCTAATGTACAGTCTCTGGACAATAATTTATGCGAGCTACAAGCTCGGATTCAATTTCACCGGGAAACTAAGGACAACTGCATCATCTGCCTGACGGAGACATGGATGTCGGAGGGGGTTGCCGACTCACCCATCGAGCCGACAGGATTTTCCGTCCACCGCGCGGACAGAACAAAGACTCTCTCCGGTAAAGATCGTGGAGGGGGGGTCTGTCTCATGATAAACAGATCTTGGTGCAACCAGAGTCATGTGCAGACCCTCAAGTCTTTCTGTTCCCCAGACCTGGAGTACCTGATGCTTATGTGCCGACCATTCTGGCTACCACGGGAGTTTACAGCAGTAACCGTGACTGCTGTGTACATTCCCCCTCAAGCCAACACGGACATAGCGTTGAAGGAACTTTATGGGGCTATCAGCGAACAGGAGTCGGCACACGCTGAGGCTGCTTTCATTATGGCGGGGGACTTCAATAAGGCAAACTTGAAGAAAGTTCTCCCGAAGTTCTACCAACACATCACAAGCAACACACGGGGCGAGCGGATCCTCGACCACTGCTACACGGCTACAAGGCCCTCCTCCGCCCACCGTTCGGCAAATCGGATCACCGCTCGATCCAACTACTCCCCGCCTACAGGCAGAGACTGAAGCAGCAACCAATCGCTGTGAAGGAGGTCCAATGCTGGTCGGACCAATCGCAGTCTATGCTGCAGGCTTGTTTTGATGACGCGGACTGGGACATGTTCCGGGTCGCGTCGGACAATAACATCAGCGAGTACGCGTCCTCAGTCACCGGGTTCATCAAGAAATGCATAGATGACGTTGTTCCTACTAAGGTTCGGATTTATCCCAACCAGAAACCATGGATTAATGGCGATGTTCGCGCTGCAGTCCGCACGCGTAACGCCGCCTTTGACTCCGGGAATATGGTGGAATATACGAGAGCCCGCTACAGGGTGGAGGACAAATTCAAGAGCCATGACGTGAGGGGTGTGTGGAAGGGGCTGCAGACAATGACGGACTTCAGAGGGAGAACCAACGGTGTAGAGAACTCCTCTACCTCCCTCCCAGGCGAGCTAAACACCTTCTTTGCTCGGTTCGATGTAAACGGCAGCCTGCCGAAGTCAGCGCTGCCTGAGGAGAGCAGCATGCTGAACATCTCAGAGGCTGACGTGCGCAGAGCCTTCAAGCGGTGGACATCCGGAAGGTGGCAGGACCCGACCACATCCCGGGGCGCGTCCTCAGAGCATGCGCAGACCAGTTGGCAGGAGTCTTCGCAGACATCTTCAACCTGTCCCTGTTCCAGGCTGTTGTTCCCGAGGTCTTCAAGATGTCCATCATTGTACCCGTCCCGAAACACCCCAAGGTAACCTGCCTGAATGACTGGAGACCCGTAACCCTCACCTCGATTGTCAGTAAATGCTTCGAGAGGCTGGTCAAGGACTTCATTTGTTCCATGTTGCCTGCCACGCTGGACCCATGGCAATTTGCGTAATTTGGTCGGCCTGCACCCGACCATGCAGCTGGATACTGGACTTCCTGTCGGGCCGCCGCCAGGTGGTGAGGATGGGCAGCACCACCTCAGAGCCACTGACCCTCAACACTGGAGCCCCTCAGGGATGCGTGTTGAGCCCTCTCCTCTACTCCCTGTACACCCACGACTGCATGGCTATGCACAGCTCCAACGTCATCATCAAGTTTGCTGACGACACGACAGTGTTGGGACTGATCGCCGACGACGACAAGACAGCCTACAGGGAGGAGGTTGGATCACTGGCACAGTGGTGCCAAGAGAGCAACCTCGCCCTCAACGTCAAGAAGACCAAGGAGCTGATCGTGGACTACAGGAAGCGGAGAGGTGAGCACGCCCCCATCTCCATCGACGGTGCTGTAGTAGAGAGGGTCAGCAGCTTCAAGTTCCTCGGCGTGCACATCTCCGAGGACCTCACATGGACCACGCACACCACACACGTGGTGAAAAAGGCCCAACAACGCCTGTATTTCCTCAGGCGACTGAGGAACATTCTACTCTTGTACCATTGAGAGTCTTCTCACAGGATGCATCACCGTCTGGTACGGGAACTGCACCGCACTCGAGCGTAGAACACTACAGAGGGTGGTGCGGACGGCCCAGTACATCGTGGGAGGTGAGCTTCCCTCCCTCCTTGATATATACACCAGGCGGTGCGTGGCCAAGGCGAAACGGATTACTAAAGACAATAACCACCCCAGCCACAAACTGTACACACTTCTACTGTCAGGCAGGCGACACCGCAGTATCAAGTGCCGCACGAGCAGACTCAGAGACAGCTTCCACAGTCAGGCCATCAGGCTGCTGAACAAGTTCGGCATCAATGTTAAGAGCTAAGTGCTAGTGCTAAGTGCTACTGCTAGTGCTAGTGCTAGTCCTGGTGCTAAGTGCTAGTGTTACTGCTGGTGCTAGTGCTGGTAGTAGTGTTAAGTGTTGGTGCTAGTGCTGGTGTTACTGCCAGTGCTAGTGCTAGTGCTGGTGTTACTGCCAGTGCTAGTGCTAGTGTTACTGCTAGTGCTAGTGCTAGTGCTGGTGTTACTGCTAGTGCTAGTCCAGAATTTCTATTTAGTTCTATTTCTATTTTGTTAGTTCTTTGTTCTTTGTTAGTTAGACTTCACCTCATTATTCTACCCCCTTCTCCCCCCCCCCCTTTTTTGCACTTGACAGTACAAGATAAATGGGGGGCATCCAGAGAGGACATGAACTCAAGAGATGCACATTTGTGTCTGTCATTGCCACACGATGGCTCCAGCAACCTCTATTTACTTTGAAGTCCCGTATCGCCTCGCTGAGAAATACAAAGATGCATAGTTGGGGGCTGCCAGGTAAAGACCTGCACAACACAATGTTAACGAACAAGACTGGAGGTGATTGGTGCTGAGCCTGAAATATGTACCCTATAGTACGTACCCTATAGTACCCTGCCCTCACTTTGATGCCCAAGATTGTCTTTAAATATGTAATCGTTTTTTTGGGTGAAGCCGAAATGTCAGGCATTAGAGTTTCTGTGAAGCACACTACTGACTCAGAGAAGACCATAGCATCCGTGAGCATTTCCATTGCGAGAGCAAGAGCAAGGCAGCACTATAGCAAGGTGAGAGGTTCGATTGCCACTCAGGGACAACCTTGTGTTACAGCCTCGAGCTGCGTGTAACCAAAAATAAGGGGGGGGAAACGGAGGAGTCAAATGTGCACGTGTGAACGTATTTATTCCAATGGACAACAGAACATATCAATCAACGAGCCACCAAGGCTATATCAAAGGCCCAATGTTCTACGGTCCAAGCAACAAGTAATCCGACGGTCCAACAGCGTATCCAACAGCGAATCCAACAACGGGTCCAACAACGAATCTGACGTGCCCTCTCTTAAGCCAGACGTCACACGGCCAGCGTCTCCAGGCAGGTCTGATGCCACAGGTCTGCCACAATGCTGCCTGCCATGAGAGGAGGGGCAGCCGCACTCTTGCTTCATAGCGTACACCTGTGTGCCAGCTCAAGCAATTCAGTTGATCCACTCCTGCAGGAAACAAAAAGAAACAGAAGACACACCAAAAAGCAAACACAAAACAAGGCCCAGCCGAGCGGGCCGTAACACTTGCCAATAACAGATACAAACACAACAAAATGTTCAGGAAATCACAAAAGGCAATTTTTTTCTGGGCTTCGTGTTGTTTGTCATATTTGTGAGTTAATCAAAGTGAAGGCTGGGCCGCTAGGACATGTGTGTAGCCAACAGACTAAAGCTTGATGGAAACCATTCTCAGAGCACAAATCGAGTGGTGTTGCTCTCAGGCAAGAGGCGTTTTTGTTGTGCTCCGAACACGATTGTGTCTTCTGTCTAAAACAGGCCAGCTTTCGCTAATGTGTTGGGTTAGGGTTAGCCGAAGTGTCCCCACACCTCTCAATAGTAGGGACCCCCCTTCATTTGTCCCTCAGTAGCATGTACCAATTTATTTTCCACCTATTTTTGGGGAGGATTTAGCGGTAACCTCCTGTACATGATGTAACCAGGGTTACATCATGTAAAGTACATACAGCATACAGTAATAGTATATATAATCCCTTGTTGTTTTGCCACGCTCCCCGCCGCCAAGTGCCAAGTCTGACACAACATTTGAAGCGAGCGCCTAATTGTTAACAGTGCGAGTGACAGCCAAACCGCGAAAGACGATCCACCCCGGTCAACGCGGTGATGGAGCGATAGCGAGGCTGATGATGCACACGCAGTTTTGTTACTTTTAATTGTGTCTGGCGGAGGTTATTTTTGGTCCTTGTTCTAACTGGGGTAGTTCGTTAAATATGCGAAGGGGGATCTTGTCTGCGTCAGTGTGTTATGTCCCATGGGGATTGTTGTGGGGGGAATTTTTTGCTAACAGACGACGCGCACCAAAAAAGTCCTTTGTCAGCCTTGTTGCTGAAGCGGCGGCAGCCCCGCGCAGTTGCCATTCAAAACCGAGGGATGGGGGGGAGGGGAATGGGGGTCTGTCCGTCAGTCCGACTCCTTGGGTCGACCTCTGAGTTAACCGCCACGCCACAAACCTGAGCCTAAACTTTGTGTCTTTTGATTCTCAGTATGCGTATGCCATGACACACACCCCAGCTGTCAATTTATGCTAACACCCCGTTTGAATTAGCCAGGGAAAACAGTTCACTCTGTGACCAGGTTGGTCACGTTGATCACGTTCCTTTGCGCAGAGGCACTTCTGCTGACTGGCGTGTCTTATATTATATACTACACAAGACATGACTACATGGACAGAATTCAAAAGTGCACAATGTCATTTGCACATTGGCTGCTCATCTGTATATGTTAGGTGGAGGCGGCGGAGAACCCAAACGCAGGACTCAGACTCGGAGTTCCGACACAATAGACCTTTATTAGGATGTGTCGCGGGGGGTACCAGGACACAACAATGAGACAGGCAGGTCAGGTGACTGGCACGTGGGTGAAGAACAGGCAGACACGTAGTCAGGCAGGCAGGCTGGTAGACTGGCAGGCTGGCAGACCGGCAGGCGGGCAGACTGGCAGGCGGGCAGACAGGCAGGCGGGCAGACAGGCAGGGAGGCGGGCAGACAGGCGGGCTGGCCGGCGGACGGGCTGGCGGACGGGCGGGTAGCGGAGCGGACTGGCGGGAGACGGGTCGCGGTCCTGGGCAGAGGAGAGAAAGGTTATAATCCAGGACGCAGAACACTGAGATACCATTAGTAATGGATCCCTAACCATACTGGTTGAAACAACGATCTGGCGATGAGTCGTCGGGAAGCCGGGGTTCTTATCTGGTCGTTGATTGTCAAGTGACGACAGCTGGGGACCCCGGGCAGGTGCCGCTGATGACGCGGGGGCGGCACCGCAGTCTGGCGCCACGCCCACCAACACGTCGGGGAACCCCGATGACACGGTCGCCACCGTGACAGTACCCCCCCCTCGACGGGAGCCTCCAGGCGACCCCCCCGGCTTGTCAGGGTGAGCCTGATGAAAATCTCGGATGAGTGAGGGGTCCAAAATTAACCCCCGGGAGATCCAGGCGCGCTCCTCCGGACCATATCCCTCCCAGTCCACCAGATACTGGTATCCCCGACCTCGACGGCGCACATCCAGCAGCCGCCGGACGGTGTAGGCGGGGTGGTCGTCGATGATTCGGGGAGGTGGAGGAGGGGTGGCTGGGGGACACAGGGGACTGACAGACACCGGTTTAATTTGGGACACATGGAACGTGGGATGGATCCTCATGGACCTGGGCAAACTAAGTCTGACCACCGTGGGATTTATAATGCTTGTGATCTCATAAGGTCCAATAAACCGGGGGGACAGTTTCCTTGATGTGGCCTTGAGGGGAATGTCCCTCGAGGAAAGCCATACCTTCTGCCCCGGTTTGTACTCCGGCGCCGGAATCCGGTGCCGATCCGCCAAGCGCCGGTTGCGGTCGGCGGTGCGGAGGAGAGCGGAGCGAGTCTCCTTCCAAATCCGCCGGCACCGGCGCATATGCGCCCGAACCGAGGGCACCGCAATCTCCTCCTCCTGGGCTGGAAAGAGGGGCGGCTGATACCCCAGGGACACCTCGAACGGGGATCTCCCTGTGGCGGTACTGACCAACGAGTTGTGTGAGTATTCCACCCATGGCAGCATCGAGCTCCAGGAGGAGGGATTTCGGGCCACCACGCAGCGGAGAGCGGACTCCAGGTCTTGGTTGGCCCGTTCCGTCTGGCCGTTGGTCTGGGGATGGAAACCAGAGGACAAACTCACCGAAGCCCCTAGGGCTTGGCAGAACGCCTTCCACACCAGGGAGACGAACTGCGGACCCCGATCCGACACCACGTCCCACGGAATCCCATGGAGCCGGAGCACATGCCTGGTCAGCAGCCCGGCCGTCTCCTGAGCTGTGGGGAGCTTGGGAAGGGCCACAAAGTGCACCGCTTTAGAAAACCGGTCCACAATGGTTAGAATGGTAGAGTTACCTTTGGACGGAGGCAACCCGGTGACGAAGTCCAGAGCTATATGTGACCAAGGGCGACTGGGAACCGGCAGGGGACGAAGTAGGCCAGCAGGTGGTCGGTGAGATGTCTTGCCCCGAGCGCACACGGTGCAGGCCGCTACAAACGCTCGGGTGTCGACCTCCATCGTCGGCCACCAAAATTGCCTACTGACCAGTGACAAGGTGCGGGCCCCTCCTGGATGGCACGCAATCCTCGAGTTGTGGCCCCACTGGAGAACCTGGGAGCGGACAGAGTCAGGCACAAATATGCGGTTAGGAGGGCCGTTACCTGGGTCGGGTTGACTCAGCTGGGCCTGCTTCACCAGAGCCTCCACCTCCCAGGTAACTGCCGCTACCACACAGGAAGACGGCAGAATGGTGTCCGGGTTGGCTGCAACCTCCTCCCGGGAGACGAACAGGCGGGACAAGGCGTCAGGCTTCGCATTTCGGGACCCCGGACGGTAGGTTAATGTAAATCTGAAGCGCCCGAAAAACAAAGCCCAGCGAGCCTGCCGGGAATTTAGGCGCTTGGCCGACTGGATATACTCCAGGTTCTTGTGGTCGGTCCACACCACGAACGGGTGCTCCGCCCCCTCCAGCCAGTGCCTCCACTCCTCCAACGCCAGCTTCACCGCCAGCAACTCCCGATTGCCCACGTCGTAATTCCTCTCTGCGGGCGAAAGCCGCCGGGACAGGAAGGCGCAGGGGTGGAGCTTCTGGTCCGATCCTGACCGCTGTGAGAGCACCGCCCCCACCCCCGAGTCTGAGGCATCCACCTCCACGACAAACTGGCGTGACGTGTCGGGGTTAACCAGGATTGGCGCGGAGGTGAAGCGCTCCTTAAGACCTACGAAGGCCCGCTGCGCCTCAGGGGTCCAGACAAACGGTCCTGCAGGGGAGGTCAGTCTAGTCAGGGGGATGGCTATGCGGCTATAGTCCCTAATGAAACGCCGGTAGAAGTTAGCAAATCCCAGGAAGCGCTGTAACTGCTTCAGGGACTTGGGTGTCGGCCACTCCACCACTGCCTGGATCTTCCCCGGATCCGCCCTCATCTGCCCGCGTTCTATAATGAAGCCAAGAAAAGCCACTGACTGGACGTGAAACTCGCACTTCTCGATCTTTACGAACAGTCTGTTCTCCAGTAATCGTTGCAACACCTGCCGAACATGTTGCACGTGCTCCTCCATGTTGCGAGAAAAGATCAGAATGTCGTCCAAGTAAACGCACACCGACCTATGGAGGAAATCCCTGAGCACGTCGTTCACCAGAGCCTGAAACACCGCCGGGGCGTTGGTGAGCCCGAAAGGCATGACCAAGTACTCGAAGTGCCCCAGCGGCGTGTTGAACGCCGTTTTCCACTCGTCCCCCTCCCTCATCCTCACCAAATGATAAGCGTTCCGAAGGTCCAACTTAGAAAAAACCGTGGCGTTGGTTAGAGGATCGAACGCGGAGTTCATCAGGGGCAGGGGGTAAGTGTTTTTGACCGTAATGTTATTTAGTCCCCGGAAATCGATACACGGGCGCAGGGACTGGTCCTTCTTTGTAACAAAAAAAAATCCCGCCCCTACCGGGGACGAGGAGGGACGGATAATGCCTGCCGCCAGTGAGTCTCTGATGTATGCCTCCATGGACTCCCTCTCCGGACGTGATACGCTATACAGGCGGCTTGTCGGTAGAGTTGCCCCCGGGAGGAGGTCGATGGCGCAGTCGTATGGTCGATGCGGAGGTAGCGACAGTGCCTTCCGTTTACTGAAGACCTCCCCGAGGTCGTGGTAGACAGCAGGGACGGAAGACAGGTCTGGACCCGGAAGCACCGGCAGGGCTGCCACGCCATCTGGTGGAGAAAGAGCAGACTGCAGACAGTAGGACAGACAATGTGTACTCCAGCCCATTACCTTGCCTGTGGCCCAGTCGAGATGGGGGTTGTGCCGCTGCAGCCAGGGGTAGCCGAGGATAATCGGGGCATTGGGTGAGGGGATGATGTGAAACTGAATGGTCTCCCGATGGTTACCAGAGAGAACGAGGTGTAGAGGCATAGTACGGTGGGTGACCCGAGCTAGGAGCCTCCCATCCAACGCATTCGCGTCCAAGGGCGTAGCGATTGGTTCCGTGGCTAGCCCGGTCCGGGCCACTAGAGCGGCGTCGATAAAACTCTCGTCGGCCCCGGAGTCTACCAACGCCACCAGAGGTAGAGTCTCCTGGCCCCAGCACAGGCTCGCCCTCAACTGCATGCGAGGGAATCTATCTGCAGATGTTCGGCTCACCAGTACCCCCACAGCTACTGGCGAGCCCTGCCTTTTGGGCGAACCGCGCAGGTAGCCAGCCGATGGCCCAACTCCCCGCAGTACAGGCACGCCCCTGTCCGCATTCTGCGCTGTCGCTCCGCCGGCGACACACTGGTGTTACCCAGCTGCATGGGCTCCCCATCCGGAGGAGGCGCAGGTGGCGACGCTTGGGCGGGGGCCCCCGCCCCGGGACCGGACCAATGAGCGGCTGGGATGGCGGGTGGGATCCTCGCCCTTTGCCTGCGGCGCCCCTCTAGCCGGTTGTCCAGCCGGATTGCCATTGTCACCAGTGTCTTGAAATCACTGGGCTCTTCACGGGCAGCAATCTCGTCCTGCAACTGGTCATCCAGACAGTTCAAGAACGTGCCGCGTAGTGCTGCGTCGTCCCACCCCGCGTCAGCCGCCAACGTCTTGAAGTCTATCGAGAAGTCGGCTACGCTTCTCTCTCCCTGGCGAATGTTCGCCAGCCGCTTGGAAGCGTCGCCCCAGTGGTCGGGGTGATCAAATACATCCCGAAACTCCGCACTGAATTCGTCAAACGAAACCCCCGTGATCGGCCGATGGGAGAAGATCGCCTCTGCCCAGGCTAACGCTCTCCCTCTCAACAGGCCGATCACGAAGCGCACCCGCGACTGATCGGTCGGGAATGTCCGCGGCCGCTGGTGGAACACCAGGGAGCACTGCAGGAGGAATCCCCGGCAGCGTCCAGCGTCCCCCGAAAAGTGTTCGGGGTCCGGAGCGTAGGACTCCCAGGTGGGTGGAGACGCCGGGGGAACGGTCGGACCGGGCTGGGCTGGCGAGGATCCGGCTGCAGATAACCTGGAGACCTGTGTAGAGAGTTGGTTGATCTCGTGGAGCATCGCCTGGTTCGCGTCCATGAGGCTGCGAAGAGCCTGCTCATGACGGCCCAGGAACTCGCCCTGGGTGGTGAGTACTCGCTCTAGTCGGGTCGACTCCGAGCCTGGGTCCGCTGGGTCCATTGTTGGCCAGATCGTTCTGTTAGGTGGAGGCGGCGGAGAACCCAAACGCAGGACTCAGACTCGGAGTTCCGACACAATAGACCTTTATTAGGATGTGTCGCGGGGGGTACCAGGACACAACACTGAGACAGGCAGGTCAGGTGACTGGCACGTGGGTGAAGAACAGGCAGACACGTAGTCAGGCAGGCAGGCTGGTAGACTGGCAGGCTGGCAGACCGGCAGGCGGGCAGACTGGCAGGCGGGCAGACAGGCAGGCGGGCAGACAGGCAGGGAGGCGGGCAGACAGGCGGGCTGGCCGGCGGACGGGCTGGCGGACGGGCGGGTAGCGGAGCGGACTGGCGGGAGACGGGTCGCGGTCCTGGGCAGAGGAGAGAAAGGTTATAATCCAGGACGCAGAACACTGAGATACCATTAGTAATGGATCCCTAACCATACTGGTTGAAACAACGATCTGGCGATGAGTCGTCGGGAAGCCGGGGTTCTTATCTGGTCGTTGATTGTCAAGTGACGACAGCTGGGGACCCCGGGCAGGTGCCGCTGATGACGCGGGGGCGGCACCGCAGTCTGGCGCCACGCCCACCAACACGTCGGGGAACCCCGATGACACGGTCGCCACCGTGACAGTTATCCCCGCTACAATTGCTGTTAATTGTCCACTATCGCGCCTAGGTAATGTAGCTACATTAATGAAGTAGCTATAGCATTAACGCCGCGATGCTATGCTGGTTCTCCTCGCTGCTGATATAACTATGAGTATCACTGTGCTCCAGTCTGTCACACTTCGACACACAAGCTGCCAGCTGCCAAGATATGCATTAGGGCGTACTACTGTATATGTATTGTACGTGTGTAATTCACACTGAAAGAACCTCAAACACAGGTACATTTGCCATAGACATGTCTCCAGTTCTAACCAACTCTCCTGTGCATGAGGCGTCCAAGGCATGTTGCATGTGTGCTTACTCTTCAGCAAATTGTAATTTACGTAATCATTGTTCATCGGTGACGTCGTGTCGCAGGCAGTTTTTTACTCTGCTTCATTGCTTCGGTGATAGATTTACGACTGAAAAGATATTTATTTTACAGGAATCTTGAGATTAACTTAACAAACAGCAAATTCCTGCAGATGACTACATTGAGTTAGATCACACAGTGGAAACCCACACTGAAATTTCAGGTGGGTGAAATGTAGGCCAGTTGAGTAAAGAAGGAGGGAGATTGAGGCGGTCGGGGGTGCTGATCCTGTGCTCAGTGTGGAGCACGGAGGGGATAAACCGCACACTAAATCTGTTGTTTAAACACACACTGTGCGTGGTGAAGAGTGTCCTCGTTTTGTGGTGTTACCTGCATTCAATCTCACCCTCTATTTTCCTTGGTGGTAAATGGCGCCACCGAGTTAAAGAAGGCAGAGAGAGATAGAGAGAGAGTGTGTATATGCAGTATTTCTTATCTCGTTTTACAGATCTCCAGTGCTACTGCTGCTAGATGGGTCTGGCAGAGGTTCCAGCTTTGCAGATGTTAATGCACCAACTGCTGCAAAGCCTGTTGGCCCTTGGCAGGCACACGGAGTCAGGTGGTGGAGATGAATTGAGCTGTTCTCTCTCTCTCTCTCTCTCTCTCCTCTCTCTCTCTCTCTCTCTCTCTCTCTCTCTCTCGTGCTCCCTTGGTGTTGGCTTGTGGAAAAGGCCACGCAGGGCGAATGCGAGTTTAATATCTGTGTGCAGTCTGTCAGTATTACACGATTTGAAAATAGCCAAAGTCTACCATCTGGGGTCTGGCTTGCACTCAACAAAAGTGATGACCAGAGGCGAGTGAAACTCCCCGCGATGTTTTTAACCGTGTTATCTGAAATGAGTGTGAAATGCCAAATGTTAACGACTTCCAAGAGTGTCTGAAAGGACCAGAGTGGCACAGTAAATAACAGCCCAGCGTGTCATTTATTGCGTTGCGGGGGACAATGCTCAAAATGCGGGCCGATCGTCGCATAAAACTCAAATGAAATAAAAACTGGAATTCAAAATTGGAGGGGATTCAAAGAATGCACTTCAAGTTTTAATGAACTAATATCTTTTATGTTTTTGTTTTACAGCACGACAGTTTAGTCTTTTTAGTTTGCTAATCAGATGCTTGTGACAGGCAGGTTGACTTGTGCGTTCAGAAGGCAACCGATGAATCATTTCATATCTCTAGGCTACAAGAATCTCAATTCTTCTACAGACTACACACTAGGGGTTGCACGACTTCAGATTTTTTCAAGTCGACTTTTCTATCAATAAAGTCAACGTAACGTCGACGCGTCGTTGATGACGTCATCACATACACACGCACAAAAAAAAACAAAAACATTCTCTGCGCAAACAGCCGCTCGAAATTGCTTAATTTTCCCCCCACCGGCCACCGCATTTGCGGCAAGTCCCGCCAAATATCTTAAAGTGTAAAAAATGTTTTTAAAATAAAAATATATTCTTAAAGTGTGAAATCACGTGGTCAACGACGCGTCGACTTGTGGTAGTGACGTTGACGCGTCGATAAGTCGACTTTTCTGTGCAAGCCCTACTACACACGTTTTTGATTGTTTCCATATCTTCTCCGAATGGGGGTTTACACCTACTGCTGCTTCTATCGTAATGTAGCTTGACAAAAACAAATATATCGAACTTCATTCAAATGTCACAGTAAAGGTAAAGGTAAACATACCGGTATATTCACACTTTGCCCCCTCTTTTGCCCAAATCACTCAATCACTTCCATCACCTCCAGCTAAATACGTGCCTGATTGGTAATTAACCCACGGATGCTGTATATAACCAGAGAGTCGGGAACAAAGAACGTTTCAAATCAGCGAACGTTTGCCTCCGCAGACACGGAACAGAATGGGATGACGCCTAATCATTTCAAGCCTTTCTTATGTTTCAAAAACACAGGCTTAGCCTTATCGCACGAAATGCATTCCACCGCTTACAGTCGTGCTCAATCAAAGGACGCGAAAAGCCCTCCCTTCTATCCCCTTCTCGCTATAAATCATTGATCGTCAATCCTGGGCCCCTCTTCCATTTCAACAGGCTCTCCTGACACACACAAAAAAAAACGAATTTTGCCACGGGAATCCTCAGTTGTCTCATGTCAGACGATAATCTGTTAGCGGCGGTGTATACGCTAGCGGCACGTCCATGTTGGGGAATGGGAATGTGTGCATGTGGATCCGCGGTTGGATGTGATTGTGCTTTTAACACTGACACGGTGCTGTTTCCTGCACTGTGGCGATTCTTCTCCAGCGTTGGGATGTAAACAATAAGGATCAGCGGAACAGTGCTTTCTGCCGTAGTCTCCTGACACGTCCCTGAGCTTTGTCTCTCTCTCTCTCTCTCTCTCTCTCCCTCTCCCCCCCTCTCTCTCTCTCTCTCTCTCTCTCTTCCTCTCTCTCTCTTCCTCTCTCCCTCTCTCTCTCTCCCTCTCTCTCTGTCTCTTTCTCCCTCGCTCTCACTCCCTCCCTCTCTCTGCACACACAGTGTGAAAGCCTTGACACGGAGTACTCTGGGAAATAAAACATTGTTCTGTGAGGGGAGTTATTGGCAGCAGAAATGACACAAATTGATTTCCTGCAAGGAAAACCAATGCAGGGGAGGATGACATGGCGCTCTTAGCAGCTTTTCATCAATGAATAAATGGTCAGGGGAGGAGGCAACGAGATCTTGCACAACGCTGACATTGAAAGAAGGCCCCGACTAGTGCATACAGTCTATTGACTTAGATTGTGCTGCTCACGATGGATGGACTTATGGTTGTGATCAGTAAAGTCGATACTTGTTATGATATGTGAATGAACGTTACAGCGTGAAGTAGTAGATTGGGGCCAACATCGGCCTACTGGCTAGTTGTCATTTTAAGATTCAAGAGACGTTTGATGAAGAGTTACCATTGAGTGACAAAAGGAACCCATGATCGCAGCATCTTAGTCAGTAACTCTTGAGTAGTTGTCTTGGAATCACATCAACTACAACAACAACAACAACAACAACAACAACAACTAAAGTCTAAAATCCACTTCGTAACCACAAAAGAGTTGGTGGCACTGAAATCTGAATCCGCTCAAACTTCACAAAGCGAAGCTGGGAGCGGTTATCTGTCACACGTGCAAATTGGCGACTTGACTGCTTGACCCCCCGCCCCGCCCCACTCGCCTGTCTGTCTGTCTGTCTGTCGATCACATCTGCTTGTCCTGTAGGCGATGTCAAAGCAGCCATGTGGGATCGCAGAGCAGACACACATCAATGCCTACCACCACGGATGAGTTGTTTGACAGAAGCAAACTAATATTTCCTTTCAAACGCTATCTATTTCAGTTAATTCCAAAATGTCTGTGGGGCAATTGTGAATTTGTGTTTAGGGTGGGGACCACATATCACACAATTTCAAATTTTTTCATGCTCCGTGTCAGGGGGAGACATCCACACACAACCAGATGACACTTCTGCTTTTGCAATCATGGAATACATTGAGTGCTCAAAGAGGGTGTGTGCGTGTGTGTGTGTATGAGTGTCTGTGGGTATATGAGGGGCGGGTGGGGGGGGGGCGGGTATGCTGTTTTAAGACAGTTTTGGCAAGGAACGAGGCAAATGCTGTCAGTTGAGATCCTAAAAGGTGTTCAGTGACTGTTGCGCTCATGAGACAGCAGCCATCCTCGGCATATTTGACGAGACACTGAAGGCTGCTGGGATGTGGCTCATGGGCTGTACCAATGCAGGGAAGTGGGGGGGGTTAACCTCTGGTCATGGGCTGCACCAATGCAAGGCGGGGGGTTATCCTCTGGTCATGGGCTGTACCAACGCAGATGGGGGCTTAACCTCTGGTCACGGGCTGTACCAACACAAGGCGGGGGGTTAACCTCTAGTCATGGGCTGTGCCAATGCAAGGCGGGGTTAACCTCTAGTCATGGACTATACCAACGCAGGCGGGGGCTAACCTCTGGTCGTGGGCTGTGCCAAGAGCAGGCGGAGGGGGGGGGGCTGTTAACTTCTGGTCATCAGCCTCATGCACCTGATGCCAAAAAACAAGAACAAACAAACAAATGAGATCTTCCCCGCACTTGCAATAGTGTAAAGGCTGATCCATACTCCGCGAGAAGCGAGAACTTTGTTCTCGCACCTAGGGCTGCGAGAACAAAATGACATAATTTTGTTCTCGCAGCCCTAGGTCAGGAGTTCTCGCAGCTTGTTCTCGACACATCAGCCGGGCTGAACTTTTTTCTCGCGTCGTGTCCGAGAACTATTGTGTGATTGGTCAATTTGAAGTGGCCGTGGTTAATGCGCTTTCCGCCGGCGCGGAAGTTTGCTGCTGTGGGCGGGGCCTTTGAGTTCTGCACTTGAGTTCTCGTGGAGTATGAAATGTCCAAAGTTCTCGCTTCTCGCGGACTATGTAGCAGCCTTTAGGATGACGATAGATGCAGCATGGAGACATTCTTATTCAAAGGGAATTGGATTTATAAAACACCTAAAGTCTCAAGACTTTATAAAGCCTGTAAAGTCCCTTGCACATAGAATTACTTTCATTGAATGACAAAAGTATTGCAGGTAAAATGTGGTGAATTAAAGTACAAATAACTACGACACTACAGCACAAAAACAACAACACACAAATCCTTCAAAGAACATTTGTATGAATTGTGTTTGTCCTTGAGATAGTTCTATTTTCTCCCTGTAATCCACCTGGCGGGCACATACAGTACATATTCCCAGTTTGTTAGGGGTTCAGCCCCTCTCACCACCGTGTCACTAATAATTATGCTTCGGCCGCCTCCGTGACAGCTGTCGCTGACGGAGAAGCAGGCCCAGCTGACGGCCGCAGGCCAGGCGCAGCTGATGGCGGAGCAGGCCCAGCTGACGGCGGAGCAGGCCCAGCTGACGGCCGCAGCCCAGCGAGAGCAGCAGGCCCTGGAGCAGGTCAAAGAGCTCCAGGCCCAGCTGACAGAGGAGCAGGCCCAGCTGATGGACGCAGGCCAGCGAGAGGAGCAGGCCCGGGAGCAGGCCAAAGAGCTCCAGGCCCAGCTGACGGCGGCGCAGGCCCAGCTGACGGCGGCGCAGCGGACGACCCGGGAGGCGCGCAGCGGACGACCCGGGAGGCGGCGCCACGGACGGACCGAGAGGCGACGCCACGGACGGACGGACCAAGAGGAGGCTGCGGCTCGTTGAGAGCAATCCGCAGCAACCAATCAGGGCCCGGCATCCAGACTTTAAATAGGAGAGGACCTGGGTGGTGGAGATGGTCGAGAGAGTCGAAGGAGGAAATAAGAAGAGTGGAGGAGAGAGATGGAAGAGGAAGAGGAAGAGGAAGAGGAAGAGGAAGAGGAGGAGTCGAAGGAGGAAGGGTGAAGACCGGGACGCTGTGTGAGTGAGTTCAAGAGAGACAGAAGTGGCTATGTGCACTGACCTTTGGACTGTCTGAGAACCGGTTTTGTGTACCGACCCTTGCCTGCCTGACTACCCTCCAGCCTGCCTTGCCATGGACTGCATGAGACTACTTCCCGGTGTGATACCCCCTGTTTATGGAATACGACTACACTATTGGAAATACGGACTTGGCACTACGATAACCCTGCACTTTCCCTCCCCATTACAGTCAATAAATATCCTTATGTCATTGAATGCTGGTGTGGGACTACTGAATTATTATCTGAATAATATCTTAATCGTGTGGGCACTCAACAATACCCCAGAGTGTACCACAATATGTGAATATATACATTACATTTACATTTTATCCAAAGCGACTGACAAATAGTACGTTGGATATACAGTATATATACATATGTTTACATATGTATATATTCAGTATGTATACATATGTTTTGGGGGTATTTTATCCCCTATTCATATTTAGGATTGTAGCCTATGTATGTTTGAACATGGAAGACTTTGTGGTGTTTCAAACTTGTATTATATATATATATATATTGTTGCGTGTTCGCTATGCTACTAGAGAATCTCAGGGATGGTCGAGGCCTATGCCTCTGCCCCACCACCTCTCTGGCNAAAACACTCAGGTTCAACAGCCTTATCTTCCCAGAGAGAGCAAGGGGTGGGGCAGTCATTCAGTCAGTCAGTCAGTCTGTCAGTCTGTCAGTTGGTCAGTAGGATCGCCCCTCGAAAAATCCTCCCTGATACAAAAACCTTTTTTTCTTCTGCCTCCTTAAAAGCTCCGGCCGGTCGAGGAGGGTCGAGGATGGTGGCGTGCTGCAGCCTCCCCGGGGCCCGCTGGCTGCTGGTGTGGCTGGCCCTGCCCGGCGCCCTGCTGGGGGAGCTGGTGTTCCGCTGCCTCGCCTGCACGGCCGAGCGGCTGGCCGCCTGCCCCAAGGTGACGGCGGTGTGCGGCGAGATTGTGCGGGAGCCCGGTTGCGGCTGCTGCCCCATGTGCGCCCGCCTGCAGGGGGAGCCGTGTGGGGTGTACATGCCGCGCTGCTGCATGGGCCAGAGCTGCTACCCCACGGAGGAGGCCGAGCTGCCCCTGCAGCAGCTGATCCAGGGCCTGGGCCGGTGTGGGCCACGGCTGGAGGAGGTGGAGGTGGAGGTGGTGCCCCTCCTAGAGGGGCAGGACGCCAATGGTGAGTGAACCATGACATGAAGGGGGGTGTTTGTTGTTGATATTTGTTGTTGAATTGATATTACCATCAGAGTTGTTATTGTTATGATTATGTGCATTATTCGTGTTATGTGTGTGAGAATTTGTGTTGCATGATATAACTTATTAGAATATTATTATGACTGTTATGATGTTACTATTTGTATGATTGTTGTTTCCTTTATTTTTAGATTCTTAGTTTTAGTCGTAGCAGTCGAATATTACTTAATTAATACCAGATGCGAAATGAGGGCACCACGGCAGAAGACACACCACTGTACTACCACTTGTATGAGTAGTATTGGTGTAGGAGCCCCTCAGCAGTGGCAGTAGTGGTGGTAGTGGTAGCAGTGGTATAGTTGGTATGGGAAACAGACAGCGTACTGGGTGGCACAGCGAACGCTCTGAGAGCCAGTGTGCCGTGCAGCAGCTTTTTGTGCATATACCGTGTGTACTTTGAACTGCATTTTGACATTCAAAGCACGCCGACCGTGTTATTGCACAAGAGTCCACAGCTCACCGATGGCGGTCGATGCGTGGACACATTCGAACAATGCTGATTGGGGATCCATGATTCCGCTCTGTCTCTGTAGTGGGGGGCGGCCATTGTTTGTGTTTGTGTACGTGTGACCTCATGTTGACCTCTCTGTCCATGTGGGCGGAGCCCCCTCAGAGACAAAGGGCCTCTTGGTTTCAGGAAGTGATTTGTCTTCTCTACCGAGGAAGGGTTGGCCTGTTGTTGTGCTGGACGGTAACTAGGTGTTGGAACCAGGTGTTGGAACCCGTACGGGAGCATTGTAATACCAGTAAGGTACCAGTAGGGTACCAGTAAGGTACCAGTAGTGCTGAAGCAGCGGTCACATGGTTTAGATTGCTAGCCCTGGCGTTTTCCTGTATTTGTGCCACTAGCAGATTGGGATTGCTTTGCACGGTTTAGCTGTGAAGAATATGCAGATTTTATTTGTACACTTGTGAATGTTTGTCATGACAATACTAATCCTTGTTGTTTTTATGATCTGTATATTCAATGTATGTCTTGTACACATGGTTTTAAATGTTTGGCTAGCTGACAGCATTTGTCTGGCTGTCATGTCTGTCTGTGTTTGTCTGTTTCTTATCTCTCTCAGCACATTGTGTGTGTGTGTGTGTGTCTGTGTGTGTGTGTGTGTGTGTGTGTGTGTGTACTCGGCGAGGGAAGCGAAGACCGTGGGAGAAGAGTCACCGGGACCTTCAACATTTCGGATAAGCTCTTTTCCGAGCGATTACATTTGGATCTTACTTTTTATTTTCTCGTCAATTTCGGACAGTGGGATCTTACTTCAATTTTTTCCTGTCAATTTCGGCCGGTGGATCTTATCTCCACCCAAGGTGTGTGAGTATTATGGCTTTAGAAGGAATGTCTGCAAAAGTCTTATAAAGATTCCGGAAAGATATCGGATAAGCATATGCATATCATGGGCCTCATTCATTTACATTTACATTTAGGGCATTTGGCAGACGCTTTTATCCAAAACGACTTACAAAGAGTACATTTGTTGAAGGAGAGGCAGCAATATATCACTGTGGTACCTGAAGATAAGAATAGAGCTGTTTTCGAGCATTCATATTTACGAGACGAATAGAACGAGTTTCATAATTGCCAAGTTGCCTGCATAAGTAGCTGGGCAGGCGTGCAATTCTAAGCATGCTACAACATCTGAGAACGAACAACAATGCTAAGTGCCATTAATAGGTGTTAAGACATATAAACACGCAGGTTAGTGCTGGGGGGGTTATGTAGAGTCCAGGTGAACTCTGAACAGGTGGGTCTTGAGTCTCTTGCGGAAGCTGGCGAGCGACTCGGCTGTTCTGACATGAGCCGGGAGCTCATTCCACCACTGCGGAGCCAGAACCGTGAAGAGTTGGGACTTGGAAGAGCGATGTTTGGCTGTTTTTAGTGAAGGCGGTACCAGTCGTTTGGCAGAAGTTGCCGAGCGGAGTGCTCGGGCTGGGGCGTAGGGTCGGACTAATGTTTGGAGGTAGGTAGGGGCGGTTCCGTTGACAGCCATGAAAGTCAGTACCAGTGTCTTGAATTGAATGCACCATCGGAGAGGATTTTATTTACACCCGCGAGCACTCCCGCCCCCCCCCACCCCGAGCCGAGTAGACCGAGGCTTCGTCCGGGGCCTCGGTTGGTTATCTCTTAAAGATGAGCTTCCACCTGATAAAATATAACTTCCCCCTGTAACATTCTTCGCCCGTA